>MU192842.1:13482-26954 GCA_016904865.1 Pissodes strobi | reverse complement strand
ATAATAATAATAATAATAATAATAATAATAATAATAATAATAATAATTATGCTTTATTGCCAAAAAATTTCACAATTTGTAGACAAAGATACAGCTAGAGCATAAAACATATAAAACACCAAATATACAAGAAAGGAAAAAACCAAACTATACAAAACTTTACACAATTATTGTGCAATTTGTACGTGGTCAAAATTTCCTGAAATATTAAATAAAATATTTAAAATATTTAACCATTTAAACATTAAATACTAAACACTAAACACCAAACATTAAACCAGTGTGTAAGATGTTCAAAATTAAGTAAGTATTAATATAAATGACGTTCACTGCGTATACTCTCCAGTAAGTATGATCTCAAAACTCTGCGAAAAGAGGGAATAGTTATTTTTACTAGGCAGCAAAGTAGTAGATTGACTGCCGCGGCTGATAGTTCATAGCCGAGCGTAGCGAGGCTAGGAATTCAGCTAAGACAGTCAATCTACTTTGCTGCCGAGTTGAACATATAATTTTTTCTCCGATTGTTTATAATGATATATGTATATTGTATATTTGCAAATTATTACAATTCCCACAATCTTTTTATATTTCCTGTAGTGATAAATTAAGACAACATTTGATAGAAATCGCAATTGTTGGAACGGTTGGTTGCTATGGAAATGTATATGTCCATAATAATTATATTTTGACAACTTATGTCAAACGTTTTATTCTCATGGAGACTAATCACTTTGCTGCCTAGGCAGCAAAGTACTTACTTTGCTGCCTGGACAGGAAAAGTAATACTTTGCTGATTGATATGTGTCTGCAAAATTAATATTTGCTATCAATCGGAGAAAAAAGATTTTATTGACTTCATTTTAAATGGCAGATAACTGGTGCATTTTTCGCATTGCACAGTATAGAGCTTTTAACTAACTCTGAGCGTGGGGTTGGCAGATAAAGATACAGAGCATGGCCTTTCTGGAATAGCAGATACGTGCTTGCGGATTAAGTAAACGGATTCAAATATAAATAAGGAAGGAAGAGTTAATATTTTAAATCTTTTAAAGAAATCCTGGCAGTGAGTTCTACTGTTTAGTCTCAATGAGTATCGAACAGCTCGTTTTTATAGTTTGAAAATACGCTCAAATTGAGTCAAACAACACGTACCCCAGAATGGAAGGGCGTATCGGAGATGCGGCTCAAAAAGGGTAGCATTTAAAAAGTTAAACTCCCTGGAAATCGTTCTTAGCGCAAAACAGGCAAAACTTAATTTTTCTGATAAGGCATCGATGTGCAAGTTCCACTTTAAATGGTTATACACAACAAGCCCCAAAAATTTCACAGATTCATTCGCCAGTAGTGGTGTTATTAAGTATAAAAGATTGCAACGTACTTTTATAGGACGAAACTTTAGTTTTAGAAACGTTGAGGCACAGAAGATGAGAACCGCACCATGATTTAATGGTGATTACGTTACTAGACACAGTTCTGTGAAGCGCCGTAATATCCGGATTGCTCCAAGTGAAATTAGTATCGTCCCCAAAGAGACAGACTTTACCGCTATTTTCCAGACAAGCAATGTCGTTGATAAACAGCAGAAACAAAAGAGGGCCTAGTATTGAACCCTGCGGAGTACTCCACAATCTATTATTGGCTTGCAAGAAGACATCGACGTATCAGCCCGCATACTCACAAGCTGACTTCTGTTGTTAAGATACGACTTAAACCATTCGAGAGGCACTCCTCTGAATCCGTAGTACAGCAATTTGTTAATTAAGATATAATGATTTACACAATCGAAAGCTCTTTTGACAGTAAGTTGTTGCTGTAGAGTAATGGTTGTTCAGGTTGGAGTATACATAATCAAAGCGGGAAAACATAGCATCATTTGTACATTTGTATTTTATATTTAGAGAAAAAAGATAGAAGTTTTTTAACCAATCTTTCAATGATCTTTGATAATGTGGGAAGGAGTGCAATTTTGGGCGATAATTCGACGCTTGGTCTTTATCTCCTCCTTTATGCAAAGGAATAATTATTGGCGTCTTAAGACAGTTTGAAAAAACCTCCTTTTTTGAATGACTTGTACATTCCGGTAAGTTTGACAACATCTTCAGAGTAAGCTCATCAGTCCCAGATGAGGATTTGTTTTAATGTCTTTAATTGTACTGCGAAGTTCAGGACATGCTACAGGCGTAAAGAAGAAACTGTGTAAATTCACATTAGCATTAGAGAGATATGAAAGTTGATCATGAAAAGGAGTTATGGTGTTAAATCTCTAGCCATATTTACAAAGGAATTGTTAAGGTTCTCAGGTGAATTAGCGATTGTGCTAGACGAAGAAGTCTTATTCCTTAAGTAATTCTCAATAGACCATGATTTTTTAGCCACGTTGCCGTATTTGGCCAGCCTCTCAATATAATAAATGTCCGTGACAGCTTTTATAGTCTTATGATAGACTTTTCTGTAAAGTTTCACGTAATCATGGAAGAAAACGCTGCCCGACTATTTCTTAGGTGAGATAATAAACGCCTGCTCTTGCAGAGGTCCGTAAAGGTGCGTACAGACCTGACGCGACGCGCGCGCGACACGCACGCGACAGGCCAAAATTCCTAAGTGTGGCCGGGGCGCGCGCACGGCGCTAACGCTGCCTGTCCGAGGCGCGTCGCTACCCGTCTACTGTCGGTTTTTCGACGGCAGATCAAAGAAATAGCGAGGCGCAGTGTGGACGGGTAGTAGTAGGAGCGTAGCAATCGCGCGAGAATCAGTGAAGAAGTGCAATAGAACTTAGTCGCGTGGCGCGCGCGTCTCTCTACATGGCTCACAGCAAGCGCGCGAGAAAACCGTGCGCGTCGCGTTCGCGTAGCAGGCGCGCGGTCGGCGCGTCGCGTGCGTGTTGCGCACGCGTCTCGTCAGGTCTGTACGCACCTTTAGCCTTTAGTTGACCAGCGTTTATGTTGTTTAATTTTGCTAGGCCTAAGAGCCTTTTGAACGCCAGAATAGGTAAAGTTTGTATAAATCTAGAAAATTCAGTAACCCAGTCAGTTGTTAGACAGATGTGCTTGAAATTTAGAAAAATTTTGTCCGATTAAATACGGTATACTTTGCGCAAAGCAATTTTGCATTTGGATTTTACCAAAAATTATGTTAATACTGCCTCATGATCAGAGAAACCCGAGTTAAAGACAGCACAGTCAACGAATTCTGGATCAAAAGACACGACATAGTCTATAGTACTAGAACTAGTTTTAGTTATTCTAGTTGGTGAGTTAATATGCATGATTATACCAAAAGAGTCGAAAATGGACCGAAGAGATTCGTGAGCAGCACACACACTGGAAAAGTCAATATTAAGGTCGCCACACAAAATTAATTTGCTTTTTAAAGGTAGGGACTCAAGCAAGCTCAGTAATTTTTGACTGAATATAAGCATGTCAGTGTCAGGTGTTCTGTAAGTACAAACAAGATAGAGATCATAAGCATTATGATAGACGATGGAAAACTCAAATACTTTCTCAGATAATAAATTATCGAACGTAGTTAGTTACTGCCGAAAAGTCGTTGTTAGGAGGCATTGTCATAATACCTCCATGAGATAAATTACTTCTATTAAATCTAGTTACTGTAGTATAATTTTTGACAAACACAGGCTCATCAACATTTAACCAATGTTCAGTTATGGCAATGATTTCGAGAAAATTAACCTCTTCTAATAAAAGAAATGATTCAACCGTAATTAATGCTATCATAGAACATTGCAAAGTTTTGTTAGAATCGCCAAAGCTGCTGAACTTTGACGAACCACAGTCTTAAAAAAAATAATTTTGTATTTTTATTAATACGCGGAACTATGTATATTAATAGATCAAGGCTTAAAACGGTAAAAATGTGATAAAATTTAGGTTAAACTTCAGTCTGCAGTGGTCATGTGAATCAGATACACTTCAGTTTCACATCAGTCTGACACCCCCTCCAAAATATGTTACGAAGCGTGTAATTCTATCTGAAGTCGCCAAAATCTATGATCCTCTTGGACTTATAAGTCCTGTAGTGGTAAAAGCAAAAATGTTGCTTCAGATGCTATGGTCACAACAACTTTCATGGGATGAACAAGTCTCAGGAGACTTAGCATAAAAATGGACGAATTTTAGGTTAAACCTAACTAAGCTTAATTCTCTACAAATATCAAGGAAAGTTATCTGTGCAAACGCGCAATCAGTTCAACTTCACGGATTTTCGTATGCTTTGACTAGCGCATATGGTGCTTGTATTTACATTAGGTCTGTGAATTCAGGCAATGTAGTTAAATTGTAACTCCTTACTTCCAAAACCCGCGTTGCGCCGCTTAAAACTGTAAGCATTTATCGCTTGGAATTATGTGGTGCTGTGCTACTGGCTCAATTGTATGACAAGGTGAAGGCCTCTATCACTAGCAAATTGGACAAGGTGGTTTTTTGGTGCGATTCTTCAGTAGTTCTGTCTTGGTTGCAATGTCCTCCAAATAATCTACAAGTTTTTGTAGGAAATCGCATTGCTTCCATACAAGATCTAACACCAATTGACTGTTGGAGACATGTTCCAACTGAATATAACCCTGCAGATCTTCTTTAGCGAGGAATGTCGCCGAAAGATATTATCAATTCACTGTCTTGGTTTCATGGCCCATCATGGCTCAAGCACTCTTCCGATAGTTGGCATCCAAACATAACATTTCAAAAACCTTTGTTTCTTGAAGATCTTCCGGAAATTCGCAAATCAGCTCAATCTTTCGTTGAAGTAAACTACAATGACATGTTTCCTTTTTCTAGATTGTCGTCATTTACTCGCCTTATACGAGTGACAACTTATGTTCTTAGGTTTGTTCATTGTTGTAAAGCTGCAAATCAAAAATCAGAAAAGCAGAGTGGTATACTAACGATTTTCGAACTTCGCCAAGCACGCGAATTCTTGGTTAAGATCTTCCAAAAGGTGTCTTTTCCAATTGAAAGATGGGAGTTGGAAAAATCGGGCACTATTTCTAAAAAAAGGCAGGCTGGTAAATTTAACACCATTTATTGATAATGGAATAATTCGAGTGGGAGGCAGATTGAAGCACTCTTCCTATCCTTTTAATACTAAACATCCTGCGATATTATATTCTAAACATCCTTTTACTATACTCTATTTAAACATGAACATAAAATGATGCTGCACTGTGGGTCTCAACTACTTCTATGTCAGGTGAAACAAAATTATTGGCCTATTGCTGGTACAAACCTTTCTAAACGCACTGTTAGAGAATGCATGGTATGCTTTCGGTCCAATCCAAAGATTTCCACGCCATTGATGGGCAACTTACCCAAGCTTCGTGTTTCCCCTAGTTTACCATTCACAAATATTGGTGTCGATTATGCGGAGCCGTTCCAAATAAAGGATCGGAAGGGACGAGGTTGTAAAATTTTGAAATGCTACCTTGCTCTTTTCATTTGCCTGTCAAAAAGCTGTGCACTTGGAAGTTGTTTCTGAGTTAAGTACACAAGCCTTCATAGAGACCTTTCAACGTCTTATCGCTCGAAGAGGCAAACCATCCAAGGAGAACAGTGACAATGGCAGTAATTTTGTGGGAGCTCGCAATCAATTCAGGGAGTTGGGTGCTTTTCTTAATAATAACAGGGATTCTCTAAAGGAAACCTGTATCCATAGATTTGACATAGAGTGGCACTTCATACCAGCATACTCGCCTCATCACGGCGGTATTTGGGAAGCAGGAGTTAAGTCAGCAAAACACCATATGAAAATAGTTTTAGCCAACTCTCTGCTTACGTTTGAGACTTTTTACACGGTCATGGCACAAATAGAAGGTATATTAAATTCCAGGCCTGTAACTCCCCTTTCAACAGATCCTAACGATTTGGAAGCACTCATTCCTGACATTTTCTAATTGGTCGGTCAATTCAAAGCATTCCTTATCCAGAATTATTAGAAACTCCTACAAATCGCCTTTCTCATTTTGAGCAATTAGAACGTCTAAAACAGCACTTTTGGTCGAGGTGGAATAAGGAATTCATAGGGCAACTACAAGAGAGGATAAAGTGGAAAAAAGCACTGTCAATATTTCTATAGGGGCAATGGTTTTAGTGCACGATGACCATTTACCACCTTGCAAATGGCGTTTAGGGCGAGTAGTAGAGCTTCACCCTGGTGATGACAATATTGTGCGCGTTGTTTCGGTCAAAACAATATCTGGTGTTATACGACGTTCAGTAGTTAAATTATGCCCACTTCCTCTGAATGAATCGTAATCATACAGCGTTATCAGTTTTTAGAATAATATAGATGTTACTCATCATAACATGTTTAGCTTTAGGTTCAAGGGCCAATGTCTCAGAATATGATTTGTGTCTATGTATTTCTCTATAGTACATTTTTTGTGAAGTTGATGTTAATTCCTTCAAGGTGGGGGGCATGTTAGAGTTCTAAACAATAAATCGGGAAAGTAACAAACGGTGCATTATGTATAATACAACAATAGGACCAGTTGTCAACAAAACTGGCAGTGTCAAAAATAAGATTTTAATGCGAGAAGTTTTATTTTGATATTCCGGCACTTGCAGAAGGACTAACGTGTTTCCCACCCTATTTGAACTTATTTAATAATCCATGATTAAATAAACGATGGGTCGTTAGTCTAAGAAGAGTTTTTCTGCTATATACAGTCCGCTTTCACATATCAAGCATTTTACGTAAACAGACACCAAATTTCGAAACGAAAAATACCTATATTTCTATAAAATTAAATTGTTAGGAGTTAGGTTTTTATGCGTAGTTACTTCTTTGATTATGACAAAAGCTTGCAATAATATATTGCAGGTAGTTTAATCACTTCAGCTCTTCCATAATATTATACCTACTACTTTCTTATTGTTAGCTAAATCTTTCCATAATACCTAGCAAAAAATAATAACCATTTTTATACAAAAATATAATATTGCGATAATATAATCCATAAAACGTATAACGTAACCTATGTAAAAAAATACACGCTTTTCAAATATGAAGATCAATATGCAAAAATGATGATAAAGAATTTCGAGACAGCAAAGCATGCAGTTGCCCTGCAGCAACTAGCATTGAATTATCTGACAATTGATTCCCAAGCTTCAGGTTTCAGTCTTTAATAGAAATTTGCATTTGTTCAATCTCTTATTTTATTCCCGACAATAGGATGTAAAAATTTTGCATGATTTCAAAAATCTTCAAAAAGACTTGTCAAAATCTGTAAAGTTGCGTACACGTTTGTCTTTAGCTTCTATCTCAATTTTAATTGTATCCATAGGCAAATAAGCTAGGCAAATTCTTAACTTTAACAATACATCAATAAACTCAAAATTCAGTTACCTAACCCATATCAAAATGTAAATATTAATAAAACTTCAGTCCTGACTACCTGTTCATCTAATCAATGTAGGTACCGAAAGAAATCCATTTTAAAATAATTGTTATAAATATTATATTAATATTATTGAGATTATTTTAGGTGGCCGGTAATAAATATAAACTCATAAAACGGAAAATTTCTCTAATTAATTGCTATTAAAAGTACATAATTTAAACATTACCTCAACCGAGAAAAAAATACAAAGAGTGATTCGGTGAACGGATAGCCGGTTTCAAGATCTGCTTGTACGATCAACGGGACACGGATCGAGGACACGGACACCGTCAAGTACCTAGGAGGCACACTGGACAGGAAGCTGACATTCAAGGACCACATATAAGGAATCAGGAGAAAAGGAGGAATAGCAGCACAATCTTCCCATACATCTCGCCGCAGTCAAGACTGGACAAGGATATCAAGATCAGACTGTATGTACAACGCATACGTTAGGCCAATCATCATATACACAGCACCGGTTTGGAGCTCCGCAGTGAAGACCCACCGGGAGAAGTTACACACGCTGGAACGCAACATGCTACGCACAATCATGAACTACAGATAGAAATATTTCAAGACTACAAGGACACTGTACAGAGAATCGGGGACAAGACCGCTAGAACAGACACTGCAGGAGCAAGCGACGAAATTCTTCAGGTACACGACGAGGACGCAGGAACTAACCAGGAACATAGGAACAATGACAATAGAGGAAATGCCATTCAGGAAAATCCACAAAATGATCCACGAGCTGATGCTATAAAATCAGGAACAAGGACTAGGACACTAGGGCGCCCCCTCACCCCCCACACCAGGAAGACTGCATGAAGCCGAAGAACGGTGGACGCTTGTTAGGTTAGGTACCACCTTAGTCGGTAGTATAAAGGTATTTATTTGTAAATATGTATATATTGTCAAGTCTGTTATTAGGTTTAGGTCAAAAAACAAGTATCTTAAGGCATCTCTTTATAAATAAATAAATAAAAAAAGATGCTGTCATTGCTGTCTACAGTGGGCTTTTTGTTGCTGCTATTTCCACCTACAGTTAGAGTTAAAACTAAGATATCCATTTGATTGTTATTGTGGAGTTATTTTTACATTTGGCTTAGTTCGGAAACCCGTATAAAGTTGTTGGTTCGACAACTTTATCTATCTAATAGCTATCAATTGAATAACTCGAAATGTTGAGAAACCGGGCATTATTAAAAAAACAGAGATGTACGTCAAAGCTTTTTTGTTTGAAGTTTAGTTGTTTTTAAGTGACATTTTTAAATTTTATGCGAAAAGCTACATCGAACTGATATTTTCGTTTTCTCCAAAAATAAGTCCCTGTTCAATCCTCGTTGACAGACTCTGTACAGGGTGGCGCATTTTGGATGCATTTACGGGGTTTCTCGGTAATTAGTAAAGATAGAAGGATGCGGTTTTCGTGACACCGGGCTATTTTTTTGTTAAACAAAAGATACCGTAAACACACTTTTCCTAGGCCTCTTCGTTTTTGACCTACAGGGCGATTTTAAAAATGTTGTATTTTCGGGTATCCCTCGTATCTCAGCTACCTGATAACTTACAGAAAAGATAAAAACGGATGCTTATAGTACTTTTTACGTAGAATTCAGTGGCGTGCCCGAAATTTTTGCCGAAAATACTGTTTTTGAAATATGACCCAAACATATAATTTTTTAAATGGAACACCCTATATTTTTTTCCGTCATGAAATTACTTTATTTTTTCCCATAAAAATGATATATAACACTTAACATTTTCTATTTTTGGAAATAATAAAAAATTAAAAAATGGCGAATTTAATGTTATATTCTTCTAGTTGGCTATGAATTTTATTTAAAAATTCGAAACAATACTCTATACACTTTATTTTACTGATTGAAAAAACAACATATCAAGAACTAGTTATTTAAATAAAATGAATTATTTTTATTTAAATTTAATAGTCGATAAAGAAACAAAAATCAAGAATTACTTGAATTTAATTAATTATTGATTATAGCTATATTAAGTATATTAGGTAGAGCAAAAACAACATTCGGTTACCTCTTATTTTCAAAGTGCAAGCAGTTATTTTCTAGACACCGCCTAAAACGTTTTTCGACACTTCGCAATGTATTATATAAATGCAATCGTGTTACTTCCCTTAAACTATTCCTAAAACGTACTTGCAGTTCATTAACGTTATTACTTTTAACTCTATATATTTGATTTTTTATAAAACCCCAGAAGGAAAAATCTAAAGGCGTCAAGTCAGGTGACCCAGGTGGCCACCTAACAGGACCACGGGTGTCTATCCACTTATCATGATAATATCTGTTTAGAAGATCACCCACTCTCCTTGCATTGTGGCTTGGTGCTCCATCTTGTTGGAAGTAAACGTCATTGATGTCTTGGGTTTCTTCCAAAAGATTTTCTTGTAAAATGTCTATATATCGATCCGTTGTGAGATTACCATCAAACACAATATAAAAGAAGATTCTGCAGTTATACAGAGCTGAGAGCACACATAAACATATTAAATTTATAAAGATTGTCATACGCCATTTTTTACTTTTTAAATCACTGCTTTTTTAAAGCTGTCAAAAAATCAAATAACAATTAAATTTAATTTTTGTTTCCAAGGCCTACTTTAATCTAATAATGCCCTTTCAAGCCGGTGTATTAAAATAACATAGGGTCATATTATGATAATAATATTTTTTTAAGTAATTCAACATTTGTATAGAGTATTGTTTTGAATTTTTAAATACAATTCGTAGCCAACTAGAAGAATATAACATTAAATTCGCCATTTTTAAAAATTTTTACCATTTCCAAAAATAGAAAATGTTAAGTGTTATATATCATTTTTATGGGAAAAAATAAAGCAATTTAACCACAGAAAAAAATACAGGGTGTTCCATTTAAAAAATTATATGTTTGGGTCATATCTCAAAAACAATATCTCTGCGGCAAAAATTTCGGGTACGCCACTGAATTCTACGTAAAAAGTACTATAAGTATCCGTTTTTATCTTTTCTGTAAGTTATCAGGTAGCTGAGATACGAGGGGTGCCGGAAAATACGACATTTTTAAAATCGCCCTGTAGCTCAAAAACGAAGAGGCCTAGGAAATTTGTGTTTACGGTATCTTTTGTTTAACAAAAAAATAGCCCGGTGTCGCGAAAACCGCATCCTTCTATCTTTACTAATTACCGAGAAACCCCGTAAATGCATCCAAAATGCGCCACCCTGTACAGGGTGGCCAACTAAGAATGCGAGGTACTGTATCTGGGAAACTATCCATCGTAGAGACTTGCGGCAAAAAATGTAATAACTAAAACGGTCAAGAGAAAAACCTGGAAAATATTTTCAAGTTTCTAAAATGACCACTAGGGGGAGTAACTGCAATCTTGAATCTAAAAAAGTGATGTTTCTGTGAATTCCGCTATATTAACCTAATAAAAAAATTCCACATGTTTGAAGTTGAGGATAATGTAAAACTTTTTTGTTTAATGCTTTTTGCTGTATCTCTAAAAATAAAGTGGTGGGGGTTTTTTAAATAACACCCTGTATCTGCGAAACGGCTAAGCCGATTTTAACAAACTTGGGTTAGTTCAAAGGAGCTATTCTTGGGCTACAAATGTTGTATTATTTAAAGTTTCGTTAGTTTCACATGTCGCCGCTAGATGGCTATTTTCGACATTCCGACAGAAATGGTTAATTTTCTCAAAAAAATTAAATGCATTGATATGATTTTTTTTCCATGAAAAAGTAGCTAAATAATGGCTAAACAAGCTCGCGAAAATCGCATCTCGATATCTTGTTCCTAACCCAAAATATAGGCAAAAAAATTTATTACTTACGAAAATCCCTTAATTTATTTTTTTTTACTATATTTATCTCGAATTTTCTCTTTTATAAAAGTTGTGGCCCTGAAAAGGACCGATTTAAAAAAGGAAATGCTCGAAATGCTGACCATCACGCTCTATGCATTGCTGAAGCCTCTCATGGGTAGACAATTAATAGAAGCAGGCCATGGAAAGAAAACAAATGAAAATATAAATAATTCTTCCTCAAATTATGAATAGTTGTCAATAGTTTC
Organism: Pissodes strobi; assembly: GCA_016904865.1. Classification (NCBI taxonomy): domain Eukaryota; kingdom Metazoa; phylum Arthropoda; class Insecta; order Coleoptera; family Curculionidae; genus Pissodes; species Pissodes strobi. The sequence goes on along the minus strand of MU192842.1, from coordinate 15,463 downwards.
GCTTTATTTTGAGCAATTTTTGTGTTTACAAAATGCGTTTCACGAATAATGAAGCCATAGGTATGCTTGCGGTTTATTTTGAATGTCTTCAAAATGCCGCAGTAGCTAAAAGAGTTTACGCGGCCCGTTATCCAAATCGACGTCCTTGCGATGTGAGAGTTTTTCCCTGATTAGTGCCGAGCTTACGAGCCAATGGTAGTTTTCGGCCTGCGTTTCAACGGCAAAAAATTGGAAGAACACAAGAAAATATCAACTACGTACTGGGGTATATTGAAGGAAATCCTCATGTTAGCACAAGAGCGTTATCGCTTGAGTTGAACATAGCACGAACAACGGTTCAAAATATCTTGAAGGACCATAGGTAAGTTCTAATGGCTATCACAATATTCACAATATAGGTATTTGTTGAAACTTTTTTTTAAATTACTTTTAGAATGCATCCATATCATGTAGTTCTACATCAAGCTTTGAATGAGGAAGATTTTGATCTCAGGTTGGACTATTGCCATTGGATGTTAGGTATGATACGCGAAAATAGAGAATTTTTATTTCAAATTCTTTGGACCGATGAAGCCACTTTTAATAGTGATGGGAGAGTCAATCTGCACAATATGCACTATTGGTCTGCAGAAAAGTTCAGCACCAAGGACGTTGGAGTTTAAATGTGTGGTGTGGCGTACTGGAAGGCAAAATTATTGGGCCATATTTTTTCGAGCAACCCCTAAATGGCAATGTCTTTTTTGAATTTTTGGCCAATCAATTACCGTTGTTTTTGGAAGATGTGCCTCTGGAAACGAGGCAAAACTTGTTTTTGCAGTTGGATGGTTGCCCAGCACATTTTGCTATTAATGTACGAGAGCATATCGATGCAGTATTTCAACAGAGGTGGATTGGAAGAGGAAGTCTGTTTCCATGGCCTCCGCGTTCACCAGACTTAACTTGTCTGGATTTTTATTTATGGAGCCGGTTAAAGGACATCGTGTTCCAGACTCAACCGACGACCAGAGAAGATTTGAAAAACCGGATTCGTACTGCAATACGAACCATACCGAGAGCCGAAATTGAAACTGCAGTTTTGTCTACCCATCAGAGGCTTCAGCAATGCATAGAGCGTGATGGTAATTCGATCATTTGCGGGGGGCACTAAGAACCTTCCTTTTCAGGGCCACAACTTTTATAAGAGAGAAAATTCGAGATAAATATAGTAAAAAAAAATAAAAAATTAAGGGATTTTCGTAAGTTATCTATTTTTTTGCCTATATTTTGGCTTAGGAACAAGATATCGAGATGCAGTTTTCGCGAGCATGTTTAGCCATTATTTAGCTACTGCTTCATGGGGAAAAAATCATATCAATGCATCTAATTTTTTTGAGAAAATTAACCATTTCTGTCGGAATGTCGAAAATAGCCCTCTAGCGGCGACATGTGAAACTAACGAAACTTTAAATAATACAACATTTGTAGCCCAAGAATAGCTCCTTTGAACTAACCCAAGTTTGTTAAAATCGGCTTAGCCGTTTCGCAGATACAGGGTGTTATTAAAAACTTTGAATACCCCCACTACCTTATTTTTAGAGATACAGCAAAAAGCATTAAAGAAAAAAGTTTTACATTATCCTCAACTTCAAATATGTGAAATTTTTTTATTAGGTTAATATAGCGGAATTCACAGAAACATCACTTTTTTATATTCAAGATTGCAGTTACGCCCCCTAGTGGCCATTTTAGAAACTTGAAAATATTTTCCAGGTTTTTCTCTTGACCGTTTTAGTTTTTAAATTTTTTGCCGCAAGTCTCTACGATGGATAGTTTCCCAGATACAGTACTTCGCATTCTTAGTTGGCGACCCTGTACATATACAAAATATTATTTTGAAACAGTATCCTTTTTATTAATTTTTTTCCGTAAAGTGAGTTGAACAAAAAATTCTGGTAATAATAATAATAATAATAATAATAATAATAATAATAATAATAATAAT
>MU192842.1:0-13472 GCA_016904865.1 Pissodes strobi | reverse complement strand
ATAATAATAATAATAATAATAATAATAATAATAATAATAATAATAATTATGCTTTATTGCCAAAAAATTTCACAATTTGTAGACAAAGATACAGCTAGAGCATAAAACATATAAAACACCAAATATACAAGAAAGGAAAAAACCAAACTATACAAAACTTTACACAATTATTGTGCAATTTGTACGTGGTCAAAATTTCCTGAAATATTAAATAAAATATTTAAAATATTTAACCATTTAAACATTAAATACTAAACACTAAACACCAAACATTAAACCAGTGTGTAAGATGTTCAAAATTAAGTAAGTATTAATATAAATGACGTTCACTGCGTATACTCTCCAGTAAGTATGATCTCAAAACTCTGCGAAAAGAGGGAATAGTTATTTTTACTAGGCAGCAAAGTAGTAGATTGACTGCCGCGGCTGATAGTTCATAGCCGAGCGTAGCGAGGCTAGGAATTCAGCTAAGACAGTCAATCTACTTTGCTGCCGAGTTGAACATATAATTTTTTCTCCGATTGTTTATAATGATATATGTATATTGTATATTTGCAAATTATTACAATTCCCACAATCTTTTTATATTTCCTGTAGTGATAAATTAAGACAACATTTGATAGAAATCGCAATTGTTGGAACGGTTGGTTGCTATGGAAATGTATATGTCCATAATAATTATATTTTGACAACTTATGTCAAACGTTTTATTCTCATGGAGACTAATCACTTTGCTGCCTAGGCAGCAAAGTACTTACTTTGCTGCCTGGACAGGAAAAGTAATACTTTGCTGATTGATATGTGTCTGCAAAATTAATATTTGCTATCAATCGGAGAAAAAAGATTTTATTGACTTCATTTTAAATGGCAGATAACTGGTGCATTTTTCGCATTGCACAGTATAGAGCTTTTAACTAACTCTGAGCGTGGGGTTGGCAGATAAAGATACAGAGCATGGCCTTTCTGGAATAGCAGATACGTGCTTGCGGATTAAGTAAACGGATTCAAATATAAATAAGGAAGGAAGAGTTAATATTTTAAATCTTTTAAAGAAATCCTGGCAGTGAGTTCTACTGTTTAGTCTCAATGAGTATCGAACAGCTCGTTTTTATAGTTTGAAAATACGCTCAAATTGAGTCAAACAACACGTACCCCAGAATGGAAGGGCGTATCGGAGATGCGGCTCAAAAAGGGTAGCATTTAAAAAGTTAAACTCCCTGGAAATCGTTCTTAGCGCAAAACAGGCAAAACTTAATTTTTCTGATAAGGCATCGATGTGCAAGTTCCACTTTAAATGGTTATACACAACAAGCCCCAAAAATTTCACAGATTCATTCGCCAGTAGTGGTGTTATTAAGTATAAAAGATTGCAACGTACTTTTATAGGACGAAACTTTAGTTTTAGAAACGTTGAGGCACAGAAGATGAGAACCGCACCATGATTTAATGGTGATTACGTTACTAGACACAGTTCTGTGAAGCGCCGTAATATCCGGATTGCTCCAAGTGAAATTAGTATCGTCCCCAAAGAGACAGACTTTACCGCTATTTTCCAGACAAGCAATGTCGTTGATAAACAGCAGAAACAAAAGAGGGCCTAGTATTGAACCCTGCGGAGTACTCCACAATCTATTATTGGCTTGCAAGAAGACATCGACGTATCAGCCCGCATACTCACAAGCTGACTTCTGTTGTTAAGATACGACTTAAACCATTCGAGAGGCACTCCTCTGAATCCGTAGTACAGCAATTTGTTAATTAAGATATAATGATTTACACAATCGAAAGCTCTTTTGACAGTAAGTTGTTGCTGTAGAGTAATGGTTGTTCAGGTTGGAGTATACATAATCAAAGCGGGAAAACATAGCATCATTTGTACATTTGTATTTTATATTTAGAGAAAAAAGATAGAAGTTTTTTAACCAATCTTTCAATGATCTTTGATAATGTGGGAAGGAGTGCAATTTTGGGCGATAATTCGACGCTTGGTCTTTATCTCCTCCTTTATGCAAAGGAATAATTATTGGCGTCTTAAGACAGTTTGAAAAAACCTCCTTTTTTGAATGACTTGTACATTCCGGTAAGTTTGACAACATCTTCAGAGTAAGCTCATCAGTCCCAGATGAGGATTTGTTTTAATGTCTTTAATTGTACTGCGAAGTTCAGGACATGCTACAGGCGTAAAGAAGAAACTGTGTAAATTCACATTAGCATTAGAGAGATATGAAAGTTGATCATGAAAAGGAGTTATGGTGTTAAATCTCTAGCCATATTTACAAAGGAATTGTTAAGGTTCTCAGGTGAATTAGCGATTGTGCTAGACGAAGAAGTCTTATTCCTTAAGTAATTCTCAATAGACCATGATTTTTTAGCCACGTTGCCGTATTTGGCCAGCCTCTCAATATAATAAATGTCCGTGACAGCTTTTATAGTCTTATGATAGACTTTTCTGTAAAGTTTCACGTAATCATGGAAGAAAACGCTGCCCGACTATTTCTTAGGTGAGATAATAAACGCCTGCTCTTGCAGAGGTCCGTAAAGGTGCGTACAGACCTGACGCGACGCGCGCGCGACACGCACGCGACAGGCCAAAATTCCTAAGTGTGGCCGGGGCGCGCGCACGGCGCTAACGCTGCCTGTCCGAGGCGCGTCGCTACCCGTCTACTGTCGGTTTTTCGACGGCAGATCAAAGAAATAGCGAGGCGCAGTGTGGACGGGTAGTAGTAGGAGCGTAGCAATCGCGCGAGAATCAGTGAAGAAGTGCAATAGAACTTAGTCGCGTGGCGCGCGCGTCTCTCTACATGGCTCACAGCAAGCGCGCGAGAAAACCGTGCGCGTCGCGTTCGCGTAGCAGGCGCGCGGTCGGCGCGTCGCGTGCGTGTTGCGCACGCGTCTCGTCAGGTCTGTACGCACCTTTAGCCTTTAGTTGACCAGCGTTTATGTTGTTTAATTTTGCTAGGCCTAAGAGCCTTTTGAACGCCAGAATAGGTAAAGTTTGTATAAATCTAGAAAATTCAGTAACCCAGTCAGTTGTTAGACAGATGTGCTTGAAATTTAGAAAAATTTTGTCCGATTAAATACGGTATACTTTGCGCAAAGCAATTTTGCATTTGGATTTTACCAAAAATTATGTTAATACTGCCTCATGATCAGAGAAACCCGAGTTAAAGACAGCACAGTCAACGAATTCTGGATCAAAAGACACGACATAGTCTATAGTACTAGAACTAGTTTTAGTTATTCTAGTTGGTGAGTTAATATGCATGATTATACCAAAAGAGTCGAAAATGGACCGAAGAGATTCGTGAGCAGCACACACACTGGAAAAGTCAATATTAAGGTCGCCACACAAAATTAATTTGCTTTTTAAAGGTAGGGACTCAAGCAAGCTCAGTAATTTTTGACTGAATATAAGCATGTCAGTGTCAGGTGTTCTGTAAGTACAAACAAGATAGAGATCATAAGCATTATGATAGACGATGGAAAACTCAAATACTTTCTCAGATAATAAATTATCGAACGTAGTTAGTTACTGCCGAAAAGTCGTTGTTAGGAGGCATTGTCATAATACCTCCATGAGATAAATTACTTCTATTAAATCTAGTTACTGTAGTATAATTTTTGACAAACACAGGCTCATCAACATTTAACCAATGTTCAGTTATGGCAATGATTTCGAGAAAATTAACCTCTTCTAATAAAAGAAATGATTCAACCGTAATTAATGCTATCATAGAACATTGCAAAGTTTTGTTAGAATCGCCAAAGCTGCTGAACTTTGACGAACCACAGTCTTAAAAAAAATAATTTTGTATTTTTATTAATACGCGGAACTATGTATATTAATAGATCAAGGCTTAAAACGGTAAAAATGTGATAAAATTTAGGTTAAACTTCAGTCTGCAGTGGTCATGTGAATCAGATACACTTCAGTTTCACATCAGTCTGACACCCCCTCCAAAATATGTTACGAAGCGTGTAATTCTATCTGAAGTCGCCAAAATCTATGATCCTCTTGGACTTATAAGTCCTGTAGTGGTAAAAGCAAAAATGTTGCTTCAGATGCTATGGTCACAACAACTTTCATGGGATGAACAAGTCTCAGGAGACTTAGCATAAAAATGGACGAATTTTAGGTTAAACCTAACTAAGCTTAATTCTCTACAAATATCAAGGAAAGTTATCTGTGCAAACGCGCAATCAGTTCAACTTCACGGATTTTCGTATGCTTTGACTAGCGCATATGGTGCTTGTATTTACATTAGGTCTGTGAATTCAGGCAATGTAGTTAAATTGTAACTCCTTACTTCCAAAACCCGCGTTGCGCCGCTTAAAACTGTAAGCATTTATCGCTTGGAATTATGTGGTGCTGTGCTACTGGCTCAATTGTATGACAAGGTGAAGGCCTCTATCACTAGCAAATTGGACAAGGTGGTTTTTTGGTGCGATTCTTCAGTAGTTCTGTCTTGGTTGCAATGTCCTCCAAATAATCTACAAGTTTTTGTAGGAAATCGCATTGCTTCCATACAAGATCTAACACCAATTGACTGTTGGAGACATGTTCCAACTGAATATAACCCTGCAGATCTTCTTTAGCGAGGAATGTCGCCGAAAGATATTATCAATTCACTGTCTTGGTTTCATGGCCCATCATGGCTCAAGCACTCTTCCGATAGTTGGCATCCAAACATAACATTTCAAAAACCTTTGTTTCTTGAAGATCTTCCGGAAATTCGCAAATCAGCTCAATCTTTCGTTGAAGTAAACTACAATGACATGTTTCCTTTTTCTAGATTGTCGTCATTTACTCGCCTTATACGAGTGACAACTTATGTTCTTAGGTTTGTTCATTGTTGTAAAGCTGCAAATCAAAAATCAGAAAAGCAGAGTGGTATACTAACGATTTTCGAACTTCGCCAAGCACGCGAATTCTTGGTTAAGATCTTCCAAAAGGTGTCTTTTCCAATTGAAAGATGGGAGTTGGAAAAATCGGGCACTATTTCTAAAAAAAGGCAGGCTGGTAAATTTAACACCATTTATTGATAATGGAATAATTCGAGTGGGAGGCAGATTGAAGCACTCTTCCTATCCTTTTAATACTAAACATCCTGCGATATTATATTCTAAACATCCTTTTACTATACTCTATTTAAACATGAACATAAAATGATGCTGCACTGTGGGTCTCAACTACTTCTATGTCAGGTGAAACAAAATTATTGGCCTATTGCTGGTACAAACCTTTCTAAACGCACTGTTAGAGAATGCATGGTATGCTTTCGGTCCAATCCAAAGATTTCCACGCCATTGATGGGCAACTTACCCAAGCTTCGTGTTTCCCCTAGTTTACCATTCACAAATATTGGTGTCGATTATGCGGAGCCGTTCCAAATAAAGGATCGGAAGGGACGAGGTTGTAAAATTTTGAAATGCTACCTTGCTCTTTTCATTTGCCTGTCAAAAAGCTGTGCACTTGGAAGTTGTTTCTGAGTTAAGTACACAAGCCTTCATAGAGACCTTTCAACGTCTTATCGCTCGAAGAGGCAAACCATCCAAGGAGAACAGTGACAATGGCAGTAATTTTGTGGGAGCTCGCAATCAATTCAGGGAGTTGGGTGCTTTTCTTAATAATAACAGGGATTCTCTAAAGGAAACCTGTATCCATAGATTTGACATAGAGTGGCACTTCATACCAGCATACTCGCCTCATCACGGCGGTATTTGGGAAGCAGGAGTTAAGTCAGCAAAACACCATATGAAAATAGTTTTAGCCAACTCTCTGCTTACGTTTGAGACTTTTTACACGGTCATGGCACAAATAGAAGGTATATTAAATTCCAGGCCTGTAACTCCCCTTTCAACAGATCCTAACGATTTGGAAGCACTCATTCCTGACATTTTCTAATTGGTCGGTCAATTCAAAGCATTCCTTATCCAGAATTATTAGAAACTCCTACAAATCGCCTTTCTCATTTTGAGCAATTAGAACGTCTAAAACAGCACTTTTGGTCGAGGTGGAATAAGGAATTCATAGGGCAACTACAAGAGAGGATAAAGTGGAAAAAAGCACTGTCAATATTTCTATAGGGGCAATGGTTTTAGTGCACGATGACCATTTACCACCTTGCAAATGGCGTTTAGGGCGAGTAGTAGAGCTTCACCCTGGTGATGACAATATTGTGCGCGTTGTTTCGGTCAAAACAATATCTGGTGTTATACGACGTTCAGTAGTTAAATTATGCCCACTTCCTCTGAATGAATCGTAATCATACAGCGTTATCAGTTTTTAGAATAATATAGATGTTACTCATCATAACATGTTTAGCTTTAGGTTCAAGGGCCAATGTCTCAGAATATGATTTGTGTCTATGTATTTCTCTATAGTACATTTTTTGTGAAGTTGATGTTAATTCCTTCAAGGTGGGGGGCATGTTAGAGTTCTAAACAATAAATCGGGAAAGTAACAAACGGTGCATTATGTATAATACAACAATAGGACCAGTTGTCAACAAAACTGGCAGTGTCAAAAATAAGATTTTAATGCGAGAAGTTTTATTTTGATATTCCGGCACTTGCAGAAGGACTAACGTGTTTCCCACCCTATTTGAACTTATTTAATAATCCATGATTAAATAAACGATGGGTCGTTAGTCTAAGAAGAGTTTTTCTGCTATATACAGTCCGCTTTCACATATCAAGCATTTTACGTAAACAGACACCAAATTTCGAAACGAAAAATACCTATATTTCTATAAAATTAAATTGTTAGGAGTTAGGTTTTTATGCGTAGTTACTTCTTTGATTATGACAAAAGCTTGCAATAATATATTGCAGGTAGTTTAATCACTTCAGCTCTTCCATAATATTATACCTACTACTTTCTTATTGTTAGCTAAATCTTTCCATAATACCTAGCAAAAAATAATAACCATTTTTATACAAAAATATAATATTGCGATAATATAATCCATAAAACGTATAACGTAACCTATGTAAAAAAATACACGCTTTTCAAATATGAAGATCAATATGCAAAAATGATGATAAAGAATTTCGAGACAGCAAAGCATGCAGTTGCCCTGCAGCAACTAGCATTGAATTATCTGACAATTGATTCCCAAGCTTCAGGTTTCAGTCTTTAATAGAAATTTGCATTTGTTCAATCTCTTATTTTATTCCCGACAATAGGATGTAAAAATTTTGCATGATTTCAAAAATCTTCAAAAAGACTTGTCAAAATCTGTAAAGTTGCGTACACGTTTGTCTTTAGCTTCTATCTCAATTTTAATTGTATCCATAGGCAAATAAGCTAGGCAAATTCTTAACTTTAACAATACATCAATAAACTCAAAATTCAGTTACCTAACCCATATCAAAATGTAAATATTAATAAAACTTCAGTCCTGACTACCTGTTCATCTAATCAATGTAGGTACCGAAAGAAATCCATTTTAAAATAATTGTTATAAATATTATATTAATATTATTGAGATTATTTTAGGTGGCCGGTAATAAATATAAACTCATAAAACGGAAAATTTCTCTAATTAATTGCTATTAAAAGTACATAATTTAAACATTACCTCAACCGAGAAAAAAATACAAAGAGTGATTCGGTGAACGGATAGCCGGTTTCAAGATCTGCTTGTACGATCAACGGGACACGGATCGAGGACACGGACACCGTCAAGTACCTAGGAGGCACACTGGACAGGAAGCTGACATTCAAGGACCACATATAAGGAATCAGGAGAAAAGGAGGAATAGCAGCACAATCTTCCCATACATCTCGCCGCAGTCAAGACTGGACAAGGATATCAAGATCAGACTGTATGTACAACGCATACGTTAGGCCAATCATCATATACACAGCACCGGTTTGGAGCTCCGCAGTGAAGACCCACCGGGAGAAGTTACACACGCTGGAACGCAACATGCTACGCACAATCATGAACTACAGATAGAAATATTTCAAGACTACAAGGACACTGTACAGAGAATCGGGGACAAGACCGCTAGAACAGACACTGCAGGAGCAAGCGACGAAATTCTTCAGGTACACGACGAGGACGCAGGAACTAACCAGGAACATAGGAACAATGACAATAGAGGAAATGCCATTCAGGAAAATCCACAAAATGATCCACGAGCTGATGCTATAAAATCAGGAACAAGGACTAGGACACTAGGGCGCCCCCTCACCCCCCACACCAGGAAGACTGCATGAAGCCGAAGAACGGTGGACGCTTGTTAGGTTAGGTACCACCTTAGTCGGTAGTATAAAGGTATTTATTTGTAAATATGTATATATTGTCAAGTCTGTTATTAGGTTTAGGTCAAAAAACAAGTATCTTAAGGCATCTCTTTATAAATAAATAAATAAAAAAAGATGCTGTCATTGCTGTCTACAGTGGGCTTTTTGTTGCTGCTATTTCCACCTACAGTTAGAGTTAAAACTAAGATATCCATTTGATTGTTATTGTGGAGTTATTTTTACATTTGGCTTAGTTCGGAAACCCGTATAAAGTTGTTGGTTCGACAACTTTATCTATCTAATAGCTATCAATTGAATAACTCGAAATGTTGAGAAACCGGGCATTATTAAAAAAACAGAGATGTACGTCAAAGCTTTTTTGTTTGAAGTTTAGTTGTTTTTAAGTGACATTTTTAAATTTTATGCGAAAAGCTACATCGAACTGATATTTTCGTTTTCTCCAAAAATAAGTCCCTGTTCAATCCTCGTTGACAGACTCTGTACAGGGTGGCGCATTTTGGATGCATTTACGGGGTTTCTCGGTAATTAGTAAAGATAGAAGGATGCGGTTTTCGTGACACCGGGCTATTTTTTTGTTAAACAAAAGATACCGTAAACACACTTTTCCTAGGCCTCTTCGTTTTTGACCTACAGGGCGATTTTAAAAATGTTGTATTTTCGGGTATCCCTCGTATCTCAGCTACCTGATAACTTACAGAAAAGATAAAAACGGATGCTTATAGTACTTTTTACGTAGAATTCAGTGGCGTGCCCGAAATTTTTGCCGAAAATACTGTTTTTGAAATATGACCCAAACATATAATTTTTTAAATGGAACACCCTATATTTTTTTCCGTCATGAAATTACTTTATTTTTTCCCATAAAAATGATATATAACACTTAACATTTTCTATTTTTGGAAATAATAAAAAATTAAAAAATGGCGAATTTAATGTTATATTCTTCTAGTTGGCTATGAATTTTATTTAAAAATTCGAAACAATACTCTATACACTTTATTTTACTGATTGAAAAAACAACATATCAAGAACTAGTTATTTAAATAAAATGAATTATTTTTATTTAAATTTAATAGTCGATAAAGAAACAAAAATCAAGAATTACTTGAATTTAATTAATTATTGATTATAGCTATATTAAGTATATTAGGTAGAGCAAAAACAACATTCGGTTACCTCTTATTTTCAAAGTGCAAGCAGTTATTTTCTAGACACCGCCTAAAACGTTTTTCGACACTTCGCAATGTATTATATAAATGCAATCGTGTTACTTCCCTTAAACTATTCCTAAAACGTACTTGCAGTTCATTAACGTTATTACTTTTAACTCTATATATTTGATTTTTTATAAAACCCCAGAAGGAAAAATCTAAAGGCGTCAAGTCAGGTGACCCAGGTGGCCACCTAACAGGACCACGGGTGTCTATCCACTTATCATGATAATATCTGTTTAGAAGATCACCCACTCTCCTTGCATTGTGGCTTGGTGCTCCATCTTGTTGGAAGTAAACGTCATTGATGTCTTGGGTTTCTTCCAAAAGATTTTCTTGTAAAATGTCTATATATCGATCCGTTGTGAGATTACCATCAAACACAATATAAAAGAAGATTCTGCAGTTATACAGAGCTGAGAGCACACATAAACATATTAAATTTATAAAGATTGTCATACGCCATTTTTTACTTTTTAAATCACTGCTTTTTTAAAGCTGTCAAAAAATCAAATAACAATTAAATTTAATTTTTGTTTCCAAGGCCTACTTTAATCTAATAATGCCCTTTCAAGCCGGTGTATTAAAATAACATAGGGTCATATTATGATAATAATATTTTTTTAAGTAATTCAACATTTGTATAGAGTATTGTTTTGAATTTTTAAATACAATTCGTAGCCAACTAGAAGAATATAACATTAAATTCGCCATTTTTAAAAATTTTTACCATTTCCAAAAATAGAAAATGTTAAGTGTTATATATCATTTTTATGGGAAAAAATAAAGCAATTTAACCACAGAAAAAAATACAGGGTGTTCCATTTAAAAAATTATATGTTTGGGTCATATCTCAAAAACAATATCTCTGCGGCAAAAATTTCGGGTACGCCACTGAATTCTACGTAAAAAGTACTATAAGTATCCGTTTTTATCTTTTCTGTAAGTTATCAGGTAGCTGAGATACGAGGGGTGCCGGAAAATACGACATTTTTAAAATCGCCCTGTAGCTCAAAAACGAAGAGGCCTAGGAAATTTGTGTTTACGGTATCTTTTGTTTAACAAAAAAATAGCCCGGTGTCGCGAAAACCGCATCCTTCTATCTTTACTAATTACCGAGAAACCCCGTAAATGCATCCAAAATGCGCCACCCTGTACAGGGTGGCCAACTAAGAATGCGAGGTACTGTATCTGGGAAACTATCCATCGTAGAGACTTGCGGCAAAAAATGTAATAACTAAAACGGTCAAGAGAAAAACCTGGAAAATATTTTCAAGTTTCTAAAATGACCACTAGGGGGAGTAACTGCAATCTTGAATCTAAAAAAGTGATGTTTCTGTGAATTCCGCTATATTAACCTAATAAAAAAATTCCACATGTTTGAAGTTGAGGATAATGTAAAACTTTTTTGTTTAATGCTTTTTGCTGTATCTCTAAAAATAAAGTGGTGGGGGTTTTTTAAATAACACCCTGTATCTGCGAAACGGCTAAGCCGATTTTAACAAACTTGGGTTAGTTCAAAGGAGCTATTCTTGGGCTACAAATGTTGTATTATTTAAAGTTTCGTTAGTTTCACATGTCGCCGCTAGATGGCTATTTTCGACATTCCGACAGAAATGGTTAATTTTCTCAAAAAAATTAAATGCATTGATATGATTTTTTTTCCATGAAAAAGTAGCTAAATAATGGCTAAACAAGCTCGCGAAAATCGCATCTCGATATCTTGTTCCTAACCCAAAATATAGGCAAAAAAATTTATTACTTACGAAAATCCCTTAATTTATTTTTTTTTACTATATTTATCTCGAATTTTCTCTTTTATAAAAGTTGTGGCCCTGAAAAGGACCGATTTAAAAAAGGAAATGCTCGAAATGCTGACCATCACGCTCTATGCATTGCTGAAGCCTCTCATGGGTAGACAATTAATAGAAGCAGGCCATGGAAAGAAAACAAATGAAAATATAAATAATTCTTCCTCAAATTATGAATAGTTGTCAATAGTTTCGCTTTATTTTGAGCAATTTTTGTGTTTACAAAATGCGTTTCACGAATAATGAAGCCATAGGTATGCTTGCGGTTTATTTTGAATGTCTTCAAAATGCCGCAGTAGCTAAAAGAGTTTACGCGGCCCGTTATCCAAATCGACGTCCTTGCGATGTGAGAGTTTTTCCCTGATTAGTGCCGAGCTTACGAGCCAATGGTAGTTTTCGGCCTGCGTTTCAACGGCAAAAAATTGGAAGAACACAAGAAAATATCAACTACGTACTGGGGTATATTGAAGGAAATCCTCATGTTAGCACAAGAGCGTTATCGCTTGAGTTGAACATAGCACGAACAACGGTTCAAAATATCTTGAAGGACCATAGGTAAGTTCTAATGGCTATCACAATATTCACAATATAGGTATTTGTTGAAACTTTTTTTTAAATTACTTTTAGAATGCATCCATATCATGTAGTTCTACATCAAGCTTTGAATGAGGAAGATTTTGATCTCAGGTTGGACTATTGCCATTGGATGTTAGGTATGATACGCGAAAATAGAGAATTTTTATTTCAAATTCTTTGGACCGATGAAGCCACTTTTAATAGTGATGGGAGAGTCAATCTGCACAATATGCACTATTGGTCTGCAGAAAAGTTCAGCACCAAGGACGTTGGAGTTTAAATGTGTGGTGTGGCGTACTGGAAGGCAAAATTATTGGGCCATATTTTTTCGAGCAACCCCTAAATGGCAATGTCTTTTTTGAATTTTTGGCCAATCAATTACCGTTGTTTTTGGAAGATGTGCCTCTGGAAACGAGGCAAAACTTGTTTTTGCAGTTGGATGGTTGCCCAGCACATTTTGCTATTAATGTACGAGAGCATATCGATGCAGTATTTCAACAGAGGTGGATTGGAAGAGGAAGTCTGTTTCCATGGCCTCCGCGTTCACCAGACTTAACTTGTCTGGATTTTTATTTATGGAGCCGGTTAAAGGACATCGTGTTCCAGACTCAACCGACGACCAGAGAAGATTTGAAAAACCGGATTCGTACTGCAATACGAACCATACCGAGAGCCGAAATTGAAACTGCAGTTTTGTCTACCCATCAGAGGCTTCAGCAATGCATAGAGCGTGATGGTAATTCGATCATTTGCGGGGGGCACTAAGAACCTTCCTTTTCAGGGCCACAACTTTTATAAGAGAGAAAATTCGAGATAAATATAGTAAAAAAAAATAAAAAATTAAGGGATTTTCGTAAGTTATCTATTTTTTTGCCTATATTTTGGCTTAGGAACAAGATATCGAGATGCAGTTTTCGCGAGCATGTTTAGCCATTATTTAGCTACTGCTTCATGGGGAAAAAATCATATCAATGCATCTAATTTTTTTGAGAAAATTAACCATTTCTGTCGGAATGTCGAAAATAGCCCTCTAGCGGCGACATGTGAAACTAACGAAACTTTAAATAATACAACATTTGTAGCCCAAGAATAGCTCCTTTGAACTAACCCAAGTTTGTTAAAATCGGCTTAGCCGTTTCGCAGATACAGGGTGTTATTAAAAACTTTGAATACCCCCACTACCTTATTTTTAGAGATACAGCAAAAAGCATTAAAGAAAAAAGTTTTACATTATCCTCAACTTCAAATATGTGAAATTTTTTTATTAGGTTAATATAGCGGAATTCACAGAAACATCACTTTTTTATATTCAAGATTGCAGTTACGCCCCCTAGTGGCCATTTTAGAAACTTGAAAATATTTTCCAGGTTTTTCTCTTGACCGTTTTAGTTTTTAAATTTTTTGCCGCAAGTCTCTACGATGGATAGTTTCCCAGATACAGTACTTCGCATTCTTAGTTGGCGACCCTGTACATATACAAAATATTATTTTGAAACAGTATCCTTTTTATTAATTTTTTTCCGTAAAGTGAGTTGAACAAAAAATTCTGGTAATAATAATAATAATAATAATAATAATAATAATAATAATAATAATAAT
>MU192841.1:0-17511 GCA_016904865.1 Pissodes strobi | reverse complement strand
ATATTAACGAGGCGACTCTCCGAAAGAGGTAGCAGCATATGTAAGGGAAATGGACCAAAGGTTTTATGGCCTAACTAGGAAAGACCTTCGGCAGTTTGCCTATGAATACGCGGTCAGTAACAACATACCCCACCCATTTGATGCCAATAAAAAATTTGCCGGCGAAAACTGACAGTGTTCTGGTTTTAAGATATCTATACATACAGTTTAAAAGTTTTTGCCATAAACTGAGAATACCTCTTATTGTAATAGACCATCATTAAATAATATTGACCATTTTTATTTAATACCTTTCAATTTGGAAAAAATCCAAAGCTTCGTTTAAAAATCCTAACTATGAATCAGATGCGACAAATACATTCTTAAATTTATAAGGATTATTTAATGATAGGGAGTTCAAGATATCAAACAGATTATTAAATTTTTCTACAATGTTGCAAAAGTTTCATTTGGAAGTGCACCCAAACTCGTGTATGTATTCAGACCACTGGCAATTAAGTGGCACAACAGTTAAGCGGCATAACTCACTCATTTTTCAAAAGTTGTGGGATTAAGGTGAGAATTAGTGAGTTTGGGTGCACACCTGTAGAATTGCTTTTTATCGGAATTATAGAAACATTGAAATGACCAAGAAGTTTTTCTACTCTGAAAGCAAAAGGTGTGCTGCCTTAAGTTACTGCGGGTGGCCTCAATTAAATTACATGGGTCAAAAATATAGAACATATCCTCACCTCCTACCTGAAACTCTGTATTTTCAGATCCAATTCCTAGACAATTAGTCAAATCAATACAATTCTAGCTCATGTCACTTGCTATGCCTTCTACTTTTAAATATATATACTTTAAATTTAAAATACAATCTTCTAAAATAGTACGAAGTTTATCATCCATCGATACAAAGGATGCAGTGTTTATCCTTATCAGTCATTGTCTTCATTTTGATTTCAAGGGTCTTATATACGGATCTATTGTGTAGTCCTCGTTGACAGTGCAGCATTTCAGCATATATATTAGGTTGATGCATAAGTCCGTAGCGTTTTTTTCTTGAAAATCTAAATTTATTCAATTTAGATAAACGAAACCCAAAATCTATTCAACGAGGCATTCTCTTCCATTATTTCTGGCAACTTTTCTGTTTCAGGCCTGAAAAAAGTGGGGGTTTAGAGTTGAAAAATCCATTTTGCCCATTCTGAAGATCAGCTTCGTTATCAAAGGAGTTACCTCGCAGGTTGTTAGATAAAGACCGGAAAAGGCGAAAAGCTGATGGAAAATGTCAGGAGAATAAGTTCGATGTGGAACAACTTTCCAACCCAGTTCTTGGATACCCGCTTTCATAATACTAGCAGTATGCGGGTAAGCATTATGCAATTGGCTCAAGCAAAGAAGCACAGACGTTTGCTCTCTAATTTTGGCTGTTGTCGCGTGCTCAACGCCTACGGTATCTATACACCAAGTTTTTGCACTTTGCCCATATAATGCACGATCGTTGGTTGGTCACAATTCATCAAATCAGCTAAACCCTTAGTTGACTGACGGGGATCGTCATGAAGTAAAACGTTTAAATGAGCTTCGTTAAAATCGATTGGCTCCCTGAACTTTGAGATTCATTCATGTTAAAAATACCACCTATGAAATGAGCAAAGCATTTTTGTGCCGTACTTTCGCCGATAACGGTCTCCCCAAACACGACCCAAATGGTTCTAACAGCCTCCAACGCTTTCGTTTCATGGTTAAACTCAAACAAAGGAATATGTCGGCCATGTTCATTTTTTCCTACCTGGCACTCAATTTTCTTTAACTGATAATTAAAACTACATTACTTAAAATCAAACAATTTATGGCGTATTTAGGAGCACAAAACTGTAACACTAAAATGACATTGACAAATAACATACGTTTCATTCCAAGGCACATGTGCCCCGAGGAACCGAAAACGCTACGGACTTATGTATCAATCTAATAGTTGGTGAAAACTGAGAAGGTAGAACACGATTATCTTTTCTTACGTTCATTGGTTGAATATCGTCCAAATTCACCCATTTTGTTTCTTCATCTTTTGAAATACTAGGACCTAAAAGTGATAATGAGAATGAAGATATTGTTGATACAGTATCAAAAACAAGGGTAAGGCTATTTAATTGCAGCCAAACAATATCATGTTAGATCCAATAAAGTGTCTGACAAATATCAATTAGTACAACTCTGATAAAAAATTGAACTATTTATGTGACCAGTAGGTACTTTCTGTTGGGTACATGACTCATAAAACCGGTAGTGTTACTAGTACATATTGTTTATGCAATTTATATTCATATTGGTTTATTGAATTTATATTTATATTGGCAATTACTGTTTTGTAACTCACTTGTAAATAATAAATCCAACCAATAAAATTTTCCTACTAATGGAATTCAAAATGCTCTTGCTAAATTCAGCTATAATGATTAGACAAACGAAATAGCTGTAGTAGTTTGTGCCATTAGAAACAATACTGATACTTTAATTTCTTTATGTCAATGAATAATTGCTATAAAGGTTTACCTGCAAAGATCTTGATTTTCTTTGGTGGTTCTTGAGATGAATCTTGACTAGTCTCAAATACCCGTCGCGTCGTAGCTATTGACTAAATATTGTAGGAATTGCATCAGGTACCAAGTGCTTCCTTGCATAGGATATCTTAGAAAAATGCTTTTCCTCAAAGTTAACTTTACATAGTCTATATGCCATCATCTGTTTAACTGGTTTATCCAGTATATCACTTCTGATCGAAGCTTCTGCTCAGACTTTGGCACTGAAAAAAAAATCTCATTAGATCTACCTATACCTATGATAACTGTAGTTTATAAAACTTAAAAAAAAATTAACAAAAGCTTGATTTGTGATTAAAATACAGGGGGCAGAGATTTTAAGCCTGTCATTATACTCAGTAAATGAAGCATTTATAACACATCAAGGCATGCCAACTAACAGCCCCGTCTCCAAGCTGTAGGCTGCCCGAGGCGAGCAGGATTTGGCCGCCCCTTACAACAGACCAATAATTAAGGAGTCAATATTGACCTATCCGGCGAATAGGCGCCCGCGCGGTTTTTTAATCGGTAAGCGGTAGGTTCCAGTATAAGGAGATGACATGCAGGGTCTATATTTTCATGCTAGATGTACAACGTGGGGACTACCTGGAATTAAATCGGGGATGCCGGGGCTCGATTTTAAAGAAGAGTTTTGGGATGCTAGATGGAAATGGCGTGGTTTTTTTTCGCGATTTCTGGCTAAACGGGAGTTCGGAGCGAAATTTTGCCGCTACCCAACCAAACTCCACAGCAGAGTCAGGGTTGACCGGTTAGTGGGTACCCCCGTTTCCCGAATTTTTATCGAGAAGTGGGGGAAATCGCGAAACACGCTTTTTAACGGGTAGATTCAGGTAGAAAAATGAAGAATTTCGGCAAACGAAAAAAAAACCGTATTTTCATATCGACATAACCTTCATTTTGTCCCATAGGAACCGGAACCTACCTGGAACCTATCGGTGGAACCTATAGGTTTTTTATTCGATCAATTTGAAATTCGGCAGGTAGGTAGAGGACCTCAAGGCCGACAAAAAAGATTCTTTACAAAAAAAACAATGTTCTTAGTTTTAGAGAAGTCGGCCGTTTAAATTCGAGAACGGTCGCAGTGGCGTGAACTGTCAATTAGAAGAGGGTAGGCAATGTAATAGAAAATGACACATAAGGAGTAAGCGCACTACAGGCGGCGCCGGAGGCACAAAAATTTTCCAGGTGCCACTCCCAAAGACGTTAATTTTGAGCTTCCAAAAAATTTATGCATACAGCCTTTTCGATTCGAGTTTCGCCAAAACTATGCAAAAACTGGTTAGTGGACTGGTCTTATTTTTTGAGGCATTTGAAAAATTATTTAAATCAATATACCCTGGTTTACTCCACGCATTTCCTTCTTTACCAAAGAGTAAGCATGGCCAACAATACATTTTATTTTTATGACGACACCCGCAAAGCCACATAATTGTCATACATTTTTTATTAAAATATCGAGGATTTGTCTTGCTTCTGCACGATTTTCAAGTCCGAGCCAATTCTACCAATCTTAACAACATTTTGTTTTTCGGCAAATGTCATACTGGTAAAGAACTTAGTGCTAATACGTTTTTCCAGACAGTTTACAATGTCATCGCACTGGCCCTCCATAATAAAAAGCACTAAAACTATTCACAAAATCTTTATAACCAACAAAACTAAACCACAAAGAAAACAACAACCCCTTGTATAGGTACTAAACTAACTAAACTTTCAAAACAAAAATTAAAAGCGCAGATTTTGGCCGACACTTATCGTTGCGTCGCGCGTCGGTTGATGGGCCCATCTGCTTTGTCTCTTTTCTTTTTATGTATCGTTTCATTTGGCTATCTTTCTTCAAGCACTGCTTTTCGTTTGCATACTGAATCCAGTATTGACGGTCTAAATGCATGCCTTCGATTTGTTATGCGATGCTTTTTAGCGGATTGCCGTCGGAGAAATTATTCCGTTTAATATAGGTAGCGTAATATGAGTGTTAGTATGTGATGTTTTTCTATCATATAATTCATATTTTAATTGGCGCTTAAGTTTTTAAATTTGGATTATACTTATTAGTAAAATTATAATTTTTATTATCGGAATTAAAATTAAATGGGTAAATATAGAAAATGTCAAAACTTCAGGGTAGGCACTGCATTTGGCCTTTCATTGTGTGCACGCTACTGAACGGTCGTAGCTCCAAAACTACGAGTCATAAGAAAAAAAATACATACCACCAAAAATGTGTATTTCGACGGCTTTTAGCAAGTGTGTGAGTCGTCGAACTTAAAAATATATATATTGCAGTTTTTTTTTCGAAAAAAGGGGATTTTTTCAAAATTTACAATTTTTTCCACCCTATATATGCTTCTGATAATTTTATTTCTATGTTAATAACATGCAAATGGATCCTTTTAACTGTTTCCGTAATAAAAACGGATATTTTTTTTTCAAATTTTTTTTTTTGGAAATATTCATTTAAAAAAAAATCGAGATTTTCAATAAATCGGCCATAATTCGAAAACAGTAAGAGTTAGAGGTAAACTTTAAATGGGTCTCAGCGGGTACGATAATGTGCCGTATCCTGTTTGAATGTACAACGTTTTGTTTTTCCGAATCGACCAAACGTGATTTTTATATTTTCTTTATTTGTGTAGTAACCGAGATATCTCAAATCGGTTTGCGCCAGTGTCTGCGCCGTCTTAAGGTCGATCGAACATATTTTTCGATAGGGGTTCAAATAAGGTAGATATTCGATAAAATGTAATTTTTGTCTCAAAATCTAGCATTTTTCTTTAGATTTCGGCACGCAATAGGGAATTTCTTAGGGAGATGATTTTTTTTATTTTGAATATCTTTTGGGTGGGTTTTTTGGGCGCGTTGAGGTCGATTTTCGCATCGAAAAGGTCGTATGAGTTTTCTGTACCGAAATATTTCGAACATAGTTGAATTTTTTTAAAAATGTAGTGTTTTACCACCCTGTATACGATTTTGGAAATTTTATTTGTACGTTGGTGATATGTACCTAAGTGGATCCTTCTAATCGTTTCGGTAATAAAAACAGGGATTTTTTTTTCGACATAAATTAATTTTGAAGTGAGTACTTTAGAGAGGGATATTTGGGGGCGCAAAGTTCGAATTTTTGGTCTAAAAAATCGGACGAGTTTGCTGTACCGAAATATTTCGACAATAGGGGATTTTTTTGGGAAAAATTATGGTTTTAGCACCCTGTACGTGATTTAAAAAAAAATTAATTGTACGAAGGTGACATGTACGTGGATCTCTATAACCATTTCTGTGATGAGAGCATAAAAAAATTTTTTCGAAAATAAGTTTCGAAAAAAATTAATTTTGATGTGGGTACTCAAGAGAGGGGTATTTGGGGGCGCGGAGTTCGAATTTTTGGTCTAAAAAATCCCACGAGTTTGCTGTACCGATATATTTCCAAACTAGATTATTTTTTTGGGAAAAATTGTGGTTTTAACACCCTGTATGCGATTTAAAAAAATTATTTGTACGTCGGTGACATATACGTGGATCTTTCTAACCGTTTCCGTAATGAAAGCAAAAAAAATATTAAAAAATAATTTTCGAAAAAAATAAATTTTAATATGGGTACTCTAGAGGGGGGTATTTGGGGGCGCGGAGTTCGTATTTTTGGTCTAAAAAATCGCACGAGTTTGCAGCCCCAAAATATTTCGAAAATAGGTAATTTTTTGGGAAAAATTGTGTATGTGACTTTAAAAAAAATATTTGTCCGTAGATAAATAAATAAATAAATAAATAAATATCGTCTTTATTAAATATGCACATATGTAACATAAAATTACATATAATTACATATATATGCAACGAATAAAAATGGCGAAGTTTAGCCTGAGGCTATTCTTACACTTAACCATTTCCATCCTGAACATGAGCCTTATAATAAATTTTGGTTAAATAAGAAAATAAAAAGAAAACAATTAACAAAACAACAAAATACAATAGATTATCATTTGTAACCCCCTAATCATTCTGCAATTGTAGCAGCTGAGTTTTATAGTTTGATCGTAAAACTGATACAGTACAGTTCTTTAGGTCTGGATCCAAAGAGTTATACAATAGCACTGCATTATAAGTAAAGCTACGTTGAAACATTGCTGATTGATGTTGGGGCAGAGTAAGTAGACCTCGATTTCGCAGCTCACGGCCGTGAATTGCTGTGCGGAAAATGAGCTTTTCCCGTAAGTATATTGGCGAGTTAGTGTTCAGTATTCTAGTCAAGAACATTGCAAAATGTAATTTAACGGTGTTGCATATATTTAGCCACCTAAGCTCTTTTCTTTTATCCGATATGTGATCAAATTTCCTAAGTTTATAAATGAATCGACAACAGGTGTTTTGTGCAATCTGCAAACGATTTTTCGTAGCCAAATCCAGACAGGGATAAAACACTACACTGCAGTAATGATATATGGGTAAAACCAACGATTCGCAAAGCTTTTTTCTAATTTTAAAGTTTAAAATAAACCTATTTGCATAAAGAACCTTCATCTTTAAGTAACTTTTCTGAAGTAATTTTTTAACATGTTCCTTAAATCTTAAGGTGGTATCAATATAAATGCCTAGATTCTTTGCGCAACATGAAAAACTCAAATTTGCATCACCCAATACCAATCTCAGTCTTGCCTGCAATATTTGTCGTCGTTTCTCTGCACAGAATAATAAAACTTCAGTTTTATTAGGATTTATTTTAAGATTATGTTCCTTTGAATATTCATAAATTGAGTGCAGGTCTTGATTTAAGAGATCTTCCGCTTCATCAGCCCTGAAAGGGTCAAAGCAGAATAACAATTGCGTGTCATCAGCATAGCACTGTACGTGAGAGCCGACGACCACTTCAAAGATATCAAATATATAAATTAAAAATAAAAGTGGCCCAACAACCGATCCTTGCGGGACGCCAGACACAATATCTTCCACAGAGGAATAGTCACTACCAACTCTCACACATTGCCGTCTACCAAATAAGTAGCTCCTAAAAAACCGAACAGAGAGCGGATCAAAGCCCAGGAACTTCAGCTTGGCACATAGCAATTCGTGGTCAAGCATGTCAAATGCCTTTGAATAGTCTAATGAAACCGATATTACTGCCATATTTTTATCCAAAGCCCTGAACACCTCATCCGTCAAATTAAATAGGGCGGTGGTAGTGCTGTGACCCGTTCTGAAGCCCGATTGGTGCACAGGAAACAATTCATTAATTTTTAAATATTGTGTAATCTGGGTATATATAACTTTTTCCGGCACTTTAGAAAGTACTGGTAACAGACTTATGGGCCGCAATTCAGTCACATCGGATGGACTTGCAATTTTTGGTATAGGAAAAACTATAGATTTTTTCCAACTATCTGGAAAGTGTCCAACTTCTAAACAACAATTCAATATGTGAGTCAGATGATTCTAGATAGCCGGAAGACTAAGCTTTATCATAAAGAGCGTTAGGCTATCGCATCCAGCCGCATTTGAATTGATTCCATAAACATTTTCGTACACCACCTTCGGTTCGACCGCGTTAAAATTAAACTGTAAACCGGCTTTAAAGGTATTACTATTACTATTATAAAAATCTATTTTATTTTGACAATGATTAGTTTTTTGAAAAACACTCATAAAGTAGTTGTTTATTCTGTTAGGATTCATTAACTCAGGGGGTAAGTCAGGCCTGATGACATGTACATACGTGGTTTCCTATAACCGTTTCTGTAATGAAAGCAAAAATTTTTTTTCAAAAATAATTTTCAAAAAAGTTAATTTTGATGTGGGTACTCTAGAGAGGGGTATTTGGGGGCGCGGAGTTCGAATTTTTGGTCTGAAAAATCGCACGAGTACGTATATGTAACATGCGCTCGCATCACGCTCAATATGTACTACATGTTGTTCAGTAATCGATCAATCAATCGGGTTGCGTTTCGGCCAATTCCGTAAAAAGTGTCCTGAATCGCTTTAGGGCGATGTCATCCGTCCCTACAGATGTGCTATGTCGCAATTTGTCATTAGCAGTTGCGACTGTTAATGCGATTTTTCATTCACTGCGAATTTAAACTGTTAATGCTAATTGCGCATAGACCGTTATGTTATATAGTGGACTTTAATTTTTTAAGGCGGTGGTTATTATTGCTTACAACGCGCGATGAGCTGCTTATAGTACGAATAAAGCGTTTTACATATTCATTGCGAGAGTGTTTTCCGTGTTACATACAATCACATTAAAACTTTATAGAAAAAATAAAAACGGCCGCCCCTAAAAATCGGCCGCCCGAGGCGGCTGCCTCGCCGCCTCACCCCTGGAGACGGGCCTGCAACTAACTTCTGCAGATGATGTCTTACAATTCGCAATCAAAATGTAAGTGGATTTGAATTAGACATCTACACATTTCGCAAAACTGGAGTACCAAGAACAAAACCTCTAAATATTAAGTGTGCTGTAATTTTGCTATAAGTTACTCGATATAAACTCGTCTATGAATATCACATTACCTACCTGTTCTTCTCTGATGCATTATTTACAAAATCCTTCAAAGACTGCAATACTTCTTAACTTCTATCTGTAAAGGTATACTGGAATACATCAACACAATATGTGTGTTATCATTTATTAATGATAATATTCCGTTGTGAATCTAGGTATATACCTAGTAGGTATCCAGAGCTGTCTCTAGAAATTGTTTACATCTGTGATTCAAACGCATTATAGACAGGATACTATGAAAAATATTAATAAACTTAAAACCCAGGCCCAACAACAAATAACTTCTACATACTAATACAGCCCGGAATGATTTCATTCCTTTACAATAGAATTAGTTTACTGGAAAATGCCAAAGACAGCATAGACAAACAGCATACAAATTTTATAGGAGCATACTCTAATTAAGAGAGACCATTTTTAAGTACATATACGGGTGCATTACTATTCTACTTCTGAAAATTCTTGTGGAATATGGAGATATATGTTGTTAGATAAAAAAAAAACTTGAAACTTAGAACAGTCTAGCAATACACATTACATGTACAGGGTGTCCCATTTTCGATGATATTACGGGGTATCTCACTTACGAGTAAAGATAGAGAGTTGCGGTTTTCGCAATACTATGCTACTTTTTGGTGAAAAGAACGATGGTATAAACAAAATTTTCATAGCCCGCTTCGTTTCTGAGATACAGGGCGAAATTGAAAATAATGCATTTTGGAACCCCCCTCGTATCTCCGTTATCCTTTAACATATCGCAAAGCTAAGAACTTGCTCTTATATACTTTTTTACGTAGAACCCAGTGGCATAGTCAGATTTTTGCTGTGAGCTGTCAATTTTTAGCTATAAATCAAACTTATGTTTTTTTAAATAGAACACCCTGTATATTTTTCTTTCGTTTGAATGGAAATTTTATAAGCTTTTTAAAAATATATAATACATGATATGTATTTTAAATAATAAGCCTAAAATTCATAATTTCACAAAATGTATCTCTATACGACACTCTTGATGAGTATAGTATAAGCATTATCTTTTAAACAAAGTTATAAGTATTAGTAGGCAGAGATTATCAGAGCAATGGAATGATCATTTTTTCATTGGCAAGACCTGTCAGTGGCAAAATTAATATTTTCTGTGTAATATTGTATTTTTTACGATGGTTGAAAACGAAAATTATGAATATTTTGAAAAATAAACCCAAATAAGTCAAAAGGTAAATAATTATTCAAACAAACGTATTGAATAATAGTTGAGAAGCTTCACGAAAGTTTTCGTTGCTCTGTATAAAGCAGACTAACATGTTATATTTTTCAAAATATTGATAATTTTCATTTTGAGCCATCGTAAAAAATACAATATTACACAGAAAATATAAATTTTGCCACTGAAAGGTCTTGCCAATAAAAAATTACCATTCTATTGTTCTTAATAGTCTCTGCCTGCTAATACTTATACCGTTGTTTAAAAGACAATGCTTATACTATACTCATCAAGAGTGTCGTATAGAGACACATTTTGTGAAATTATGGATTTTAGGCTTATTGTTTAAAATATATATCATGTATTATATATTTTTATAAAGCTTATAAAATTTCCAATGAAACGAAAGAAAAATATACAGGGTGTTCCATTTAAAAAAACGTAAGTTTGATTTATAGCTAAAAATTGACAGCTCACAGCAAAAATCACGCCATCTGGATTCGACGTCAAAAACTGTATAAGAGCAATTTTTTAGCTCTGCGATATGTGAAAGGATAACGGAGATACGAGGGGGGTCCCAAAATGCATTATTTTCAATTTCGTCCTGTATCTCAGAAACGAAGCGGGCTATGAAAATTTTGTTTATACTATCGTTCTTTTTACAAAAAAAGTAGCACAGTATTGCGAAAACCGCAACTCTCTATCTTTACTCGTAAGTGAGATACCCCGTAATATCATCGAAAATGGGACACCCTGTACATGGTGGCCCGTTTAAGAGGGGCCTATACCTTATCTCGAAAACTACGGGGGTTGGAAAAAAAATTTAAATACAAAAGTTATTCCTAATAAAATGATCTTTATTTTTTTTGTATTGTTTTAATCGTCACTTTTTTATATACAGGATGGTCAAAGAAAGTTACACTTCTTTAAATGAAACACCCTATATTTTATTACATTTTTGGATTCTGCATAAAATTCTAAGCATATTTGTTGTATGATGTTATACCTCTAGAGTTAGTAGTTTCACAGCTATAAACAGTTGAAAATCGGTACTTTGGCTACTTTTCACCTTGGTAGCAGGAAGACCATTAAAGATGGAGTAAAATGAATTCCACATTCCTATCTTAACTTTCAAAGAGCTGTCTGATGGTGCTAACTGATGGTACCTACAGAGGTACCAGATTTGGTACCCATTGTACCACCTGCCAATTAGTACCGTCAAATAGCTCTTGAAAAGTTAAGATAGGAATGTGAAATTAATTTTACTCCATCTCTAATGGTCTTCTTGCTACCAAGGTGAAAAGTAGTCAAAGTACCGATTTTCAACTGTTTATATCTGTGAAACTACTAACTCTAGAGGTATAACATCATACATCAAATATGCTTAGAATTTTAAGTAGAATCCAAAAATGTAATAAAGTATAGGGTGATTCATTTAAAAAAGTGTAATTTTCTTTGATCATCTTGTATATAAAAAAGTGACGATTAAAACAATACAAAAAAAATAAAGATCATTTTCCTAGGAACAACTTTTGCATTTCAATTTTTTTTCCAACCCCCGTAGTTTTCGAGATAAGGTATAGGCCCCTCTAAAACGAGCCACCCTGTACCTAACGTCTCTTTGGCATTCAATTTCTCACTTATAAATTGCATTTTTTCACCACTAATACTCCTGTATCAATATTTATTTATTCTTCAAGAGCAATTATTCAACAATTAATTTAAATTTCAATAAAAAAAAAACAACCATTACATTGTGTTGGTAGGTATGTACTAACCGGTCATAATCTTTAGACTTTAGGAAATGTAAGGAAAGATTTTCCATCTCCAGACCTAGTTGAACAGGCACGATATGCACAAGTAATACCCGGCATGATTATACACTTATTCAGTTTTAAAATTTAGAAATTACGCACAATTCAACATTAAAACGCACTTATCAGAATTCGTAACTGACGCGCTACATCAACAAACAAAAGTCAGTTTGACCTAAATCCACCCCATTTCACGCATGCGCAGAAAAATTTGGTTTCCCAGCTGTCGCTACTCGTTGGTTTGATATACTCTGCCGTTACTCCTTCACCCCCTGTCCAAGCAAATTCATGTGAAGCAATATGAAAAAAAAAATCGATTCAAACCATCCGGTATATTTTCTTCACACTACCCAATACTATTTCTGTACTCTTCGCCGGTTAATGCTGAAGAATTCAATTTCCTTTTTGTGGGTTGCTTTCGTTTGGCATCACGAGTAGCTCTCGAATTAGAAATCTCACTATCCGAAAATGAATTAAACTTAATTTTATATTTACTGTAATACAATTTTGTAGTGGTTTGGCCGTTGAATTTCACATTGTCTTACACCTTGTTTATTCTCATCTTTTTCTTCCTCATATTGAATGCATAATCTTCCAAAAGTTCTGCTAGTTGTTCAATTGACGTTTTTTCATTAATTAGATATGATTTTTCATTACAAGAGTCCATAAACTGCCTCCATACCCTTGCCCTAGATTTTTCGGTATTTTCTGGAATTATATGTTGAATTTTATCTCGAAATTCTAAAGGATTTTCGATTCCGTAGCGAAACATTGTAAATTATTATCACAATTTAAGCATGAAAAAACTACAAGTTTAGACCTACGTACGTCAAACTCTCAACATCCCATAATTAAATCATTGCATTAGCCTCCTTCGTAATGTCTCATATTTTCATGACAAAATTTCAAATAAATAAAAAAATAACAGATCGAAATTATTTTTTTTTCTTCGGCGTGAAATTCTCTTACCGAATATCTCTTGGTGAACAAATTAATTAAGCACCGATTTTTTCGACTCGGGATAATTTCAAAATATTCATCTCAAAAAATTTTCGCCAATAAATTTTCACTTGGGATATTATAAGTGAAAACTAAAGCGGCATATGGCAATGTTTGTTAACATAATATTGGGTACCTAGCTTGTAAATAGTTGGTGAACTAACAAATGTACCGAAAATACTTCTCTAGTAATAAACCTTTACTTCAAATTTATACGAAGAGCAATAATGTTAGAGAAAACAATTCTCACTTACGGAACATGTCTAAAACAGCGATATACGAAATAACGTTTTGACAAAATTGCCACCTTTTTTGACGATATACGATATACATCAAAACGACAATAGAGAAAGAACGAGATACATAAGAGAGCTACATATCAAAATAGCATTACACAAAAAGCGATATACAAAATAGCGGCATGCAGAAGAGTAATAAACAGAAAATTTGTAAGGAAAATAGTGTAATAAGTGATAACCTACTGCTGATGTGCCAAAAAGGGATGCAAACAAAATAGCATTATATAGAAAATAACAACTTACAAATTGTCCCTGAAATAATTTTGATTATTTCTATTTTTATTTGGTTTAATTTCGCTTTGGATTTGAAGTTTTCTTTTAACTTAGCTAATTTTGGCTATGTTTGGTTTTTGCTAGCTTTGATACTCTGGTTTAATTTTGGTCAGTTCTGTTTTTTAAAAGCCAAACTCGCTTGGGAGTGTGCTATTTTATCATGACTATTTTCTGGTTAGAATTGGTGACGTTTTGATTGAAGGTAGATTCAGATTACAGACTATTTGAGTCAGAATCAGTCACAGTGTCTACAATGGGCTTGCAAAGATTTGAAGCAGTACCTAACATCCCTGATAAATAAAGGGAATAGCACTGGTTCTATGTATGAACCTTAAAGGACGGCTATGTCCCAAGAACCGCGCGCGAGAACAACAAAATAATTTGTCCGCAATGTCACAGTATAATTCTACCATCGCAATGTTAACCATACAAGGCTACTCCGATAGAAGTAGAGGGTCAAAAGCCTTAGATAAATAGACTTGGTGTTCGGCATCCACAATCTGATAAACCTCAAGATTTTCCGCGGCAAAACCCGTGTCGCTCTACATCATCTAGATGTATTACGTAAAGCTGGAGAAAATTAACACTCCACTATATTACGTCTATCCCCGCATTTAAATATGCGGTTAGAAAATTTAGACGTCAGTGGCAAAGATAAAAAGTAGTTCTTGAGCTACGGATCAAGTATTCTCAGCTTTTCTGAAATTTCGTCAATGCCAAAGCTGTGCAAAAATACGTATAAGTGGGACTCAAAATCTCTGTCACCAACAAATTAACATCGAGGAAGTCAAAATATGAGAATTACTGCACGCACGAATGCAGGGCATCTTATTAGTCGAGTATCGTCATGAATTTGAAGGACCAGTCACAATTGCATAAAATATGGACTTTAATTTCCGAATTTTACTCAGTAAATACTAACAATGATAAAATGTATATCTGTGATGATCAATATTTGATATCGATTGAATATTGGTGTGATATTGCATTTTAATTGGCAATAAACTCGTATCATCTTAATGAATCTCATTAGAGTGCAGATAGTATAGATCAGTTAGGGTAGAGGGGAAACATTATATTCGACGTACATGTAATGATAGCTATTAGTCATGAAGATGATAGTTACATACAAGCGTTAACGAGTATAATTCATCCCAATGAGTAATAGCCTTTACTTACAAGCAAGAATACTATGCTTTTTCCATCACTACTCTATAGACAAACTAAATTAAAGACGAATGATTTTTTGCAAATTTTGAGAGTGACTTTGGTATGAAACTTGATTAGAGTTATCGGGTTTTCTTTAAACAAAGCAATTTAATTTCGAATAGTTTTATATATAGGCAAGCTGCTATATAATTTGATACTTTTTTGTGAAATTTCTCAGACAGAAAATTTAGTGATGTTATTTAGCAGCTTCTGGCGGCATTGGACAGGTTGAATTGGGCTTTTCGAACATAAAGTCAACCTTTATACAGGGTTTTCCTGTATAATTTGAAACACCTCTAGCCCTTCTACTTATAGAGCTAGAAAACACTTTAAATTGTCAAACCTGAAGTATTTTTCCTAGACTATTACAACTTGACATCGGATGAAACAAATGCAGATCGTAAATTTATTTAAAAACAACAACTTTTGTTTTCTTTTAATGAATGATCTTATATAAGATTTATTTATCGGAGGGTCACTTCATTATTGATTTCGAACATGGAAGTTTAATATTTCTTTTTTTTTTAATTATCTGAGAAAATAACAAACTGTGCCATATCATGGAAGCAGTGGATTTTGAGCGGTCTCTTTCTATCACATTACGTTATGGAATAGATTTTGCCACTTTTTTTTTCAATCAATTTTAACGGTAAAAGTATCAAACCTGGTATATACGGAATCAGTAACAAATGGATTATTCGATAAATGAAGTACATACAGGAACATCCATTTAAAAAATAAAAAGTAGAAAGTTTTTGGCAACTTTGCGATTCTCATATACTTGTTCTGCTGAAAAATCTTGGCAGTTCATGAAAACCCCTACAACTTTGATTTAAGTTTTTTTAGCTTCAAAAATAGAAGCTCTAGGGGTGGTACAAAATATACGCAAACGAAAGCCCGACACCAGAAATTAGTGATTTTTTTTAAGGAGTTTGATTGAACTGTTGTGTAAGTCTTCATATTTTTATACGGAAGATATGCTATCTCAAATAGTCCCAAATTAATGAGCCTGTATTTCTGTCCCTAAATTGATATATACAGGCTGTAACAAATTCGAGGGTGACCATTGGGATCTCGGAAACTGTAAGCGATACGAAAATGTTTAAATTGGGGCAAAGTTGCGCATTTTGCGACGCAATACAATGCCGTTCAGAAATTGAAGAAATTTCTAATACTACCGGAGAAATCCGGTAAAAAACCGGAATTTTAAAAAATGGTTTTTATTTTTTTCTGACTTTATTTGAAAAGATATGGCGAAATAAAGGTCACATCATCACAGCTACTTTTTCGCCTCTACAAAATGACGATACTAATTTTACGATCCGACGTTTCGTCTCTGAGCAACCATCATCAACTTTGTTTTTTTAAATAATAGTTAATGTTTGTTTTATACTTAACAAATTCTAAAATTAATTCTAAATCCAACGATATATCACACTTAATATTTATTTCACGTTTGGAATGGAAAAAATCATTATCAATGCTAGTTGATGGTGGAATACATTGTTTTGTAGAGGAGAAAAGTGATTAGATTAGAATTATTTATTAGGCTATCTAAAATATATTTTTTTAACGAACAAAACTAATTTATTTATCATAATAACATAACATAATAACAATAAAATAATAACATAATGTCATAGTATCATAATACATAGGATATTTTATATTAATTTAGTCAATGTGTTCAAAAAGACCACCATTTTGTTGAATGCGTAAATTCAGCTTTTGAAAAATATGGATTGACGGCTGTCTCCTTTCAGGGTATTCATTGAAGTACATCTCACTCGCTCTATGTGAATTTCGTTGACTAACATAATACATTCTCAGCATATCACCCTTTTCTTCATTCGAAAACATGTTTTTCAGTACAAACCGTAAAAAACCGTTTTAAATAGTAGCCCAAACAAATCTAAGTTTAAGCAAAATTTATTCTACAACACATTGACATATTGATGGTTGTCAGTTGCTATGAGACTGATATCTTTTGTTTTTCATGGCATACTATGTCGCAATGAGCAAATGCGAATCACAAAACAGGCTACGTAATGCAAAGATGGAGATCTTTTTGAACACATTGAATAAATTCAATACCCTATGTATTATGATACTATGATATTATATTATTATGTTATTATTTTATTATTATTATGTTATGTTATTATGTTATTATGATAAGAAAATTCGTTTTGTTCTTTTAAAAAAATTGCATTTCATCATCAATTAACCTTAATGATGATTTTTTCAATTCGAAACGTCGAATAAATATTAAGTGTGATATATCGTTGGATTTAGAATTAAAATTAAAGTTTGTTAGGAATAAAACAAAAATTATCGACTATTTGAAAAAACAAAGTTGATGATGGTTGCTCAGAGACGAAACGTCGGATCGTAAATTTAATAATGCCATTTTGGAGAGAGAAAAAGTATCTGTGATGATGTGACATTTATTTCGAAATATCTTTTTAAATAAAGTCGGAAAAAATTAAAACTAATTTTCAAAATTTTGGTTTTTTCCGGATTTCTCCGACAGTATTCGAAATTTCCTCAATTGCTGAATGACATTTTATTGCGTCCCAAAATGCGCAACTTTGCCCCAATTTAGACATTTTCGTATCTCTTACAGTTTCCG
>JAEQML010060575.1:0-26955 GCA_016904865.1 Pissodes strobi | reverse complement strand
AGGCAAAACGCTTCTCTGGTAACCAAGATCAAACCTCCCGATCTTGATCATCTGGTTAAGTAGTTCCCTTTTAATTAAGGCAAAACGCTTCTCTGGGAACCAAGATCAAACCTCCCCTAAAGTTACGTCAGTAAAAAGTAAAGTGAACCATAGATCAAAGTGAAACCTAATTAACGCATACCAGTATAAATTAAACGAATTAACGCTCATAAATTTTAAACTAAAAGTACTTCCGAGGACACCTCAAATTGTTTCAAGTTGTACCTCTAGGGCGAGTCCGGTTCCTCTTTGACACGTGGTGCAGGCAGCCGTTTGATCCCCCGTACATTGGACCTAGGACTATGGATTCGCCGAGGAGATATCCTTTGGAGGTGCCGTTCGTATCCGCAGTGACGTTTATTGGCGGCAGCCGTTTAGAATCCTAACCCCGGAGGCGCTTCAGATGCAGTGAAGTCATATGATGGAAGTGCCGTTTCGACCTTTCTACAAGTAACGCCATTCTGACTCCCGGACACATAAGTATATATCATCATTTTCTTTCTAAGCCATTTTTTGACAGGTGCTGTTTTAATTGCTGACATACAGGGTCAGTCAAATTTTTTGTCTTTCGTCGGAATTAAATAAATGCGAACACAATTCATAGCCATTGGGATCCACAAGGTTAAAATCGTGTACCAGCCTCTCTTCAGATTTGAGATACCATCAATCAAGGTTCACTTTACTTATTACAGAAGAGGACCATAATGAAGAAGAAAATTTTCAGCAATTTTATTTTATACCACAAGTATCATACCTTAGATAAAAGAAAAAATCTCCCTTATGAGAGGAAAAATAAGCAGTCTATGCAAATATAGAGAAATGTAGCTAGAGTATAGAGTTACAATTTTAAACGCAAAGTGTTAGAGATAGGTGCCGTATTGGGAAACTCATAGCAAAAGCACTTGGGCGTTGCATTAAGTGAAATATTGAGGAGTAAAATGAAAAAATTAGTAACTAGGAAATAGAGTTATCATTGTAAACGAATATCGTATAGGTGAAACGCAAAGGCGTTGACATAAAGCATAGTTGAAATCACATAAAACTATAATCTAAGGTACAAACAGTAACAGTAACTAGAAGAACGCAGCGTAAATATAAGAAGAAACCAGCAACTATAAATAAACAATACACTAGGGGGATACGACGAACTGGACCACGGTCAGAGGGAACCAAGAAAAAAAAAATAAAAATAACTAAAAAACCGTAACTAAGTAATTAGGAAGCAACCATAACTAAGTTAACACAAAGAAACCAAAAGTTAAGCAAAAAGTAACCAAAACTAAGTAAATACAAAGAGACCAGACACTAAGAAGAAATCAGAAACTAAGCAACTAAATATAGGAAATTAGGGAATATAAATAGTAAAAATAGGACAAATATGTTAGGAATATGAAAATAGAATTTGGAACGCGAATGTTGATGATCAGTATCTGAGAAAATAGAGAAAATCATAAGGCAAACATGTTGGCGTCCAAAGAGGGTTCATATAGAGAAAAATGGAGGTACATATAACTAGGAAAAGTTTTAATTTTCAATGCAAGTGTTAATGACAGGTACCACATTGGGGAAATCATTGTAAAAACACGTAGGCATTAGAAAAGCACAAGTTATAATTTAAAATGCAAGTGTTTAACGATAGTACCACATTGGGAAAGACACATAGGCATTTAATTATAAGAGGAATTAAAGAGTTATAGTATTGAGAGTACGAGAGTTATAATATTGAACTAATATAAAGGAGAAGCTAGAAAGCAAAATTATATAGAGGTCACATAGGGAATGTTGTAGCCAACTGTCGAAGAGAAGTACCTTATAGGGAAGATCATAACAGACCTTTGGGCAACATAGCGACCTAGGAGATAAAAGTGAAATCTACATAGGAATACATACACGTTTGGCAAGAAATCTTTATCCATAGTATATAGACTCTATCCCAGAACTCGAGAGCGAGGTGCAAGCTCTAGTCACCAATTTCCAGTGCGCCAGAGACGCAATTTCTCCGATTGTCAGCAAGCGTCCGTTTACTGACACTCTCGCTGAACCCACCCTAAACCTAATCACCTTCCGTAACCGTATCCGGCGTATGTGGCAGCGCTCAAGAGTAGAGAATGACCGACTACGTGTCACAGCACTGACGGGAACGATCAAGGCTAAGATTTCCGCATACCGGAACGAGAAGTGGATGGCATATGTCAACACCATAAGCCGACACGACGGATCACTGTGGAAACACACCAGGCGAGTTCGCGGAGGCTCCGCAGAATTTCCCGAAATACTACATCGTGGGGATGTATTTACGGACAATGCTGGGAAAGCGGAGGCCTTCGCGAGCTACCTGGAGGGAGTCTTCAGTGAGACGCCGAACTCCACTCCATTCCACAATTATGTGGACTCAGTAGTGGAACGCTTCACATCCACCAAGTACCCGATCGCCCCTGAAGTCCTTGACAGGCTACTGGTTACCCCTACGGAAATCAGGAGATTTCTCGCTCGCCTACCCGGAAACAAAGCCCCCGGCCCCGACGGTATTCCTTATATTCCTTTAAAGAATATGCCGAATAAAACCGTCATCCATCTCATGCACATCATAAATGCAATTTTACGCCTGCAACACTTTCCGCTTCCCTGGAAGAAAGCGGTGATAATTCTGTTTCTCAAGCCGGGCAAGGATGCGAGGCTAACATCCTCCTATCGCTCAATATCCTTGCTGGATACGCTCGGCAAATTAACCGAGAAACTCATCATGTCAAGGATTAATAATGTCGTTGAGAGTCTGCGGATTCTACCCCCGGAGCACTTCGGTTTTCGCTGCGGACATAGCACTACTATGCTAGCAGCGAAAATCGCACAAGAAGCTCTGAACGGTTTCAATGAAGCCAAGGCGACGACATTGTTACTCCTTGATATTGAGAAAGCATTCGACAAGATATGGCACAATGGGCTGATATACAAGCTCTTTGCTATTCATAGTATGCCACTACATCTAGCATCCCTCATTGCGTCATACCTTGCGAATCGCTCTTTCTCGGTTCGTATTCACGGCGATATCTCGGGACCAAGACGTAGCATGTCAGGAGTTCCCAAAGGAACAGTTTTATCACCGCAATTATTCAGTCATTATATAGCTGACTTCCCGTCTCACCCTTCAAGTTCCTTGGCCCTGTACGCTGATGACACGGTGATATACTCACAGTCATCAGACGTGCAGGTAGCGAAACGCAACCTCGAACATCATCTCACCCTTCTAACCGCTTATTACAGGGATTGGAAAATAACCCTAAATGCGTCGAAAACCGAACTAGGTATCTTGACACATGGATGAATCCTGTCAAGTACCTAGGGATAGTTTTCGACCGAAAGCTCCTGTTTTCCAAGCACGTCGCGGCAATCAAGACTAAAAACATAATCACTCAGAAAAAAATTTGAACCCGCTCATATGAACGAGATCATACTTAAGCCCGACTAACAAACTGACCATTTACAGATCAATTATAAGACCGACTCTACTATACGGAGCACCGGTTTGGTACTCAGTAGCAAAAAGCCACATGAAACACATACAGACGTTACAGAATAGATACCTGCGGGCTGCTTTTTCCTTAACTCTATATGATAGAGTTCGGGTCACAGAGCTCCATAATATGGCCAATATTGAGTACATTGACCAATACATCCATGACGCTGCGTGTAAATTTTACAAATACGACATCAGGAGACCAGAAGTGACCGCAGGTATCGCCAACATAAGACATGACCCACACCACAAACTCAAACATGGACCGCTATACAAACATACGGACTTATTCTATCAAGAACTTCGACCGCCTTGAACGACAAATTTCCAGCATTAACACGATGAATTTTTATTAAATTCGCAACGACAATAATAATGCCGCGCGCGCTATCCCCTCCCCAGGCAAGGTCTGCGTGTTCCGAGCGAACAGTTGTATGTTGTACCTATCATGTATGGGCACACATGTTCTCACCTATATGTATATATGTATATATTCCTGCATTTGACATATTATGTCACTAAATTGTACATAGTTGTATATATTGTATATATCTGTGTTAGATGTCTGTGCCGTTTGTACCGTGTAATAATGATAAGCAGGTTAAAAATATATGTGGAGAATGGGCTGCCGAAGGCGAGCCTCACCAGCCATGTAAATAATTCGGCCTTTAATCACCCCGTCATAGATGAGTTGGTGTCCTGCTGGAATTTCCGGGGGCCAAGCCTGATCTCTGACCACCCGGAAATACATGATAAACTCGAAGCACTACAAAGAAAAAGGAGAGAAATATTAATGGGCACACCGTTCGAAAAAAAAGTGTAAGTTCTTACCACAGGGACTTCCGGCAGGGCCCGCCTGGCCTCCCTGCGGTAGGCACGAACAGATCTTCTCTCTTTAATAGAAAGAAAGGGGGTGTAAAAATGCGATAGTCAAACAACAAGGGAAAATTGTTTAAGGGATCACGTACACTATAATAGTAAGACGACTACAGAAAAAAAAATGATGAATGATTATAAATATATAGGATACAGTATATAACGTGATACTGGGTCAAGAAAAAGGCAAGATATCAAAAATATTTCTCGATTGTTTTAGCACCAATATGTTTTTTAATAATATTTACAGCAATGTCCCATTTCGGTTAAACGTACACAGCGGACCAACTAAAATATAACATGATACTTGCATATGTTTAAGGCACTATTTAATAAAAATATGCTGTATGATTTCAAATACGAATTAGTACCGGGTGATAAAAAATTAAAATGACAATCATTCAAAGAGTTTTTTTTTAAACCTATACACATATTTGTATTAATATACCATTAGGATAGAAAAAAAATGTCAAGATTAAGCACTTATATTTGGTTTATATTTGTTACATGTACCTGAAGCACTCACTAGTCAATGGAGATGGAGTCCTGATATACACAGCAGCCAAAAGAAGCCCGACAAAGATTCTGAATTTAGTAAGGACGTAGATCGAGACCCCTTGGCTGGAATCCAGGACCGAACAATGCCATAGACAAGAATATTTAGTGCTCATACATAACTTAAATTTAAGTAGGTACAGAACGATATGACTATTCCAACATTGAGTACAGCTGGTTATTATTTAAGGAGTTCCACTCCTTTTAAACATACTGTCGCGAGTATTCGTGATGACAGTTCTTTTAATTTTTTCTTAATGCCTCCACCAATCTGTCATCATACGTTTGAATCGCGATGCCACGCCTTACTCAGCGTGCAGGGGTATAACTCCGATGGTAGTACGGGATTCTTTACGTAAGGTGAGAAGCGAAGATAAAGAAAGCACTTAAAAAACAATAAGGTATATTAGATAAACTTAATGAGAAAAGATTAACAATGTGTATTGGTCAAAGACTTAACGATAGAGTTTTAACAGCGTTAAATTAACAATGTGCATTGGTCAAAGACCCAACGATAGAGTTTTAACAGCGTTTACTGGTCAGAAACTTAATGAGACTAGCCTATACCCAATTATTAAGGTGCGCATGCTTTCTCGACTTGAGGTATGTTTTATGAATTGTTTATAGGTCTTTTTGGTCACTGCTTTGTAAATATAGTTTATCTTATGTTGCGTTGCGTTTTATTTAATGTTAAGGTATTTAAGAGCACTTGGACACTACACTTTGAACTACTTGACAGACTACTTAGAAACTTCACTCGAAGAACTTTGACAGACTCGACTTTTCTACTGTGGTTAATGAAACCCCTAGTCTTAGCAGTCGATGTGGCTAACCAAGTACTAGGTTTGGGGCAGGAAAAGGATTATAACTTTAGCAATCATGTGACTAACCAAAGAGCGGATTGAACCAAAGCAGTCATGTGACTAACCCTGGAGCTGGTTTAGGTGAGACAAAAAGTCTGACGAACTGAAGGTTTGCCAGTGTATTTATATTAGAGAAATTGCTGATCATTGCATGCTTAAGGTTCATAATCGCTCCCGTTGACTGCTCGCGTTGTTTATAGTTTGCTTTTAATGTTTATTAAATAATTCCCAGGTTCAAGTTCAAACTTGAGACAGGGTGATAATTAGTTAATAGCTTTATGAATTATTATATTTGACAATACTCATCAAAAATGAGTTTTTGATCGTCTCTAAAATATCGGAGTTAATTATTTATTTTTCAATCACTTACAAATCTTTTTTTATTAAGCAGATTCTTTCCTTTTTGAACTTTCTAACCGTAAAAGATGTTTTGCATTGGGGACCAATGCTAGTTGGAGGGAGCATGTATAAACTAGAAAGCGTATTAACTAAAGAACACTCAGTCTAAAGGTTAAACTTGATACTTGACATTGAATGATAAAATATTATGAGTATTATCTAAACATGTTTTTAAAACAATCAGTAAAATCTCAACAAAAAAAGACCGTGCAAATCGAGTAAACGACAACTTATCTGGTTGAGTAGTTCCCTTTTAATTAAGGCAAAACGCTTCTCTGGTAATAAGTTCAAACCCTCCGATCTTGATTATCTGGTTAAGTAGTTCCCTTTTAATTAAGGCAAAACGCTTCTCTGGTAACCAAGATCAAACCTCCCGATCTTGTTCATCTGGTTAAGTAGTTTCCTTTTAATTAAGGCAAAACGCTTCTCTGGGAACCAAGATCAAACCTCCCCTAAAGTTACGTCAGTGAAAAGTAAAGTAAAAAGTAAAGTGAACCATAGATCAAAGTGAAACCTAATTAAAGCATACCAGTATAAATTAAACGAATTAACGCTCATAACAATTTAAACTAAAAGTAAATTCGAGGGAACCACAAATTATTTCAAGAGAACCAAATAGGTCGAGTCCAGTCAGTCCTCAGCGAATGGTCATGCGTTTTACGCCATTCTGGTAAATTGTATTCAGTCATAGTTATCATTCTAAGTACATACCTTCCTGTGTCTGAATATACGTACAGTTTGTTTCGAATTAAGCGAGTCGTTATTCCATCTAATCTACGCAACCTACAGCTGAAATAGGAACGCCGCCAATAATTACACTCAGCAGCACGCATCTGGGAAGCGCCCAAATTCCTCTTTGACAATATTCCAGCAGTAAGAGACGTTCGTCATAATAATTGTGGATGGGTAGATATGAAACAATCAACTGACCCGCAAAATTTCTAAATCTAACGCCCATGGATACCTTCTTTCGGGGGGATATTTGAAAAATAAGCTCTATAGAGACAAAAGTAACAATATTGAGAAAATTCAGAAAAAGCTTGTCGAAGAAATGATAAATTTACATGAAAATGAGAACCAAGCAATCATAAATGCACTGCAATGCCAGAAAAGAATTTAAAAGAAAAGTGATGAGGTTGACATGCAGAGCATTTAATTTAGGCTCTAAATTACCCGTTTTAATAATTTATTTTCTTGTTTATAGTTTATTATAAGTTTTAATTAAGCACCTATTTGGTAACCAGAATTGAAAAACTATGAATTATGGCTCATTTTGTAAAATATTAACGAAAAATAAAGATAAATAAGACTTCAAATACCAATGCCATGACATTTGAAAAGTAGACCTTTATCTCTAGGTTGCAGCAGATCTCTAAATAGATTAGCAATTATATCAAAAAATTCATAGTATTTTACAATTCTAAAACCTTTTGAAAACTGTCAACTTTTGATACAGGATACCTATTAGGGTGGCCCATCTAATGCAACCTTTAAATAATTGAGCTGCCACCCCTCAAAAAGGTTCCATTTGATGGAAAAACATCCCCAATAAAATTTCATTTTGATCGGATAACAGGAAGTGGTGCCGCATGCAACGTTAATTCTGATCACAATGAAAAAATTATTATTACCTAATTTTGCAAATATGTTGCTTTTGTAAAAGCGAAATGTGTTACCAAATAATATTTTGTTAACCTGAAAGAACATTTAAAGCAAAAAATATATTCTCTATTAAAACAGTAATAATTATGCCTAATGGGAAATGGGTAAAAACACTACACGTATACTTTTTTAAATTTGGAGTGATATAATTATAAAAAATATCTGACTATTCTAAGACCTGCAACATTGTCTCTTTTTTAACATCTGGAAAACGTGTTTTATAATCCTTAACAACTTGAAGTAAAAATTGCTTTTGCTCTTCGTCCTTATTTAATATTTTGTTATACTCATTAATTAGCTTGATACCTCTCTCAGCTGTGTCATTTACTACTTTAAGATTATTGATAATTTTACAACACTTGATGTAACTTTCATTTTTATTCCAAGTTGCTGGAAGGCTTTCCAAAAATTCTCCATCCATCCACCAATATTTGTTCTCTTTGTTTTGCAATTTCACTTTTTTTCTTAGCTGACTTTTGTCCACTCGGCGTAAAGTTTTTCCAGTTTTTCAATACAGTGGTTTTCTTTTCGTATTGGTATGAGAGCTTTGTCCCAAAAAAATAGACGCTTCTTTAAAAGTTAGCGCGGCACTTTCATGTAAACTTAGTTTCATTTCACGAATATTAAAGAATAAAACTTGCAAAACTTGTTTATTAGAAGGTAATTTATTACCAACAATTTGGGGTGTATAAGGTCCAATTAGGTACACGGCACTATCTTTTCGTAAATTTCGAGTCTTAGACATGATCCCGTTTGCTTTTTAATTTCACAAAGAAAATACACAGACAAAGTTAATTAACCTCTACGGAGGGAGGTCTGTTGCATACTAACATAAGTAAGAAATGGGGGTGACTGGCTTAGCCGCCGTAATTACACAAAAAAATTCCAGAAAACAATTACTTGTAAAGGTACAGGTATATTTTTATTCTTAGAAATGACCAATTTGACACTGCTATAGCTAATAAAATGAGGATTTTTAATATAATATTGTATATACCAAGTACCTACCTGTACCTGATATTTTGACCAGCTTGCGGCACGTGTTCCTCTTGTCGGATTGAGTTGAATTTTTGGTGGCTTTATTTTTATTTTATTATAAAGGAACATTTTCACAGGGTGGCCCGGTAAAAATCTTCAAAAAATTTTTTCACCCCTACAGAGATGGGCCACCCTAATACCTATATTATACAAAAAATATGTAGAATTTAACAGAAATTTCAAAATCATTAAAAATGTGGTATATTACATTAAAGAACAAAAAGTTGGCATGTGCCTTGAATTTTTGAAGCATCATCTATTACATACAAAGGCGTGTATAAAAGCAAATTATATCAAAAAGCTTTTGTTGGAATTTTTTTTCTAATTTCGAAAATAATAGAGATAATTTCATTTAACGAGTTATCCGGATATAATGTTAAAAAATACATCAGTAGTCTTTACGCACGCTTCACAGTGCGTAAGTTGAACCTTTATTAGTTTATTACTTCGTAACGCAATCTCTC
Organism: Pissodes strobi; assembly: GCA_016904865.1. NCBI lineage: Eukaryota > Metazoa > Arthropoda > Insecta > Coleoptera > Curculionidae > Pissodes > Pissodes strobi. The sequence continues at coordinate 17,545 of JAEQML010060575.1, read as the reverse complement.
TTATACATTAGTGCGTAAATTAACTTTAGAATTTCAAGTTACCAAATAAACTAAATATTTTCCCAATTTTTATGGAAAAAATATGTAAATACTCTAAGGGGTTAGTAAAAAAAATATGTAGTATTATTTTAGGACAGTTGTTAGTTTCAAATAGTCTCATAATCTTATTTCAACATATTCAAAAAATATATATTTTTTGCGCACTACTGCGTAATATAAACCGTTTTTTATTTTTATTTGTATTACTTATTTTTCGGATCTAGGAACTATTGTCGTTCTTTCATTGCATATTCAGTCTTTGTACAAAATACATATCGTCAAAGCTGAATTGGTATACAAATTTTGTGATTGCTCACGTGTTGGAGAGTGAGCAATCACAAAATTTGTATACCAATTCAGCTTTGACGATATGTATTTTGTACAAGGACTGAATATGCAATACGTGGCAAAGGGAACGTTCAACAACATGAATAGCAGGCAAAAAAATACCGAATGCTCTATTCGAAAATATCTTTGAAAGCGTGACTAATAGGCCTAAAAGGGACCAAATAGGAATAATGTTTAAAAGCGAAACCACAGCAAAAAGCTTTATTCTGCTATTGAAAAGCAAATCCCTCTAGATATATTGAACGCAATTATTTCAGTTGATGTCTTGTAAGCGGCTGCTTTTCGTTAAAAGAATATTGATTGTGATTCTTAAGCTGCTAAAACTGTTTAACAACTAGAAATATTACTACTAATTAACTACCACGCTGTCCTAAGTTTGAACTTTATGTAAACATTCGACATAAATTATAAACAACGCGAGCGGACAGGGCAAGCAATTATGAACCTTAAAGTTACAATGGTCAGTAGATTTTCTTATATAAATAGTCAAGCGGACCGAGAGGCTTTTGCTTCTCAATTATTCCACTGACCTACTGCAGTCCACAGAGACGTAGTAGGGGCTGTAACCATATCCTAATTTTCAGACCCAACTCGAGAAGGGCAGTTCACATGAACGTATTTCTTGGGGTATACCAGCCTAAAGAGTACTAAAGTCGGATCTATGATAGATCAGTCAAAATTCTAACTCAAGCGAGTTTTAAAATTTAACAGTTATAAATAGTGCCTGAAAGAGCTGAGTAAGGTTAAGATAAACCAAGACCATGATTATCTCATAAAATGACCAAACCTAACCATAAATTAAAACACAACTCTTAAAGGACTTTGTTATAATTCAGGGAATAAGACCTATAGACAATTCAATCCATACCTCAACCGAAAGGGCATGCATGTTTTAGTAATCGGGTATAGTCTAAACTCATTAAGTCTTTGACCAATAGGCGTTGTTATTGCATTACTGAAGTATCTTCGTTATTATCTCTTCTCACCTGATGTAGATCGATCCATAATCTGAATTGTATAACCTGCACTCCAACCAAGGCGTGCCGTCACGGATAACTAAACGTGACAATATACGTGAGTGTAAATCTTAATCTGCTGATGGTGTAGTTAGTACTTTCATATTACATTTTTCCCACACATATTCCCCATCTGTAGATATAATAAAAATTCTAAAATGCACAAAATAGAAAATGGTTAACAAATTTCTCCTATTTTTATAAAACCATTCAAACCTTTCATCATTAAATGCGATACTTTTCAACCAGTGTAAAATATAAACTTCAAATTCGATTCACCTGAAGTCCATAACTTACATCAGTAGGAAAATATTGCAACAAGTCATACATCGACAAAACAAAATACATTCTGGCTCCAAATTGTGTCTCCAACTTTCAAAATATTTTAGGCAAACAATTTTTAATATATTCCTTACCTCACGTGGCGTGATGAGGAAATAACGACTAAGTTGCATATTTTCATGTATATTTGATATTTCGTTTGTTGTGTAGATGGCATAATAATTTAGAAGAAAAACAAATGGTAATTTGAAGTCCCTTTTCATCAGTTTCGGGAATCAAAAGGAAATCTTATATTCAAGCCGAATAACGAATACTAACTAGCAAAAAGAAACAATAAAATCAGCCTGAATATTGATAAATGGTTACTCTTCAAAACCATATTTATTTTAACTAAATATTAATATTTTAATACCATTTTAGGGAGACAAAAGCATATTTCAAATGTAGTACATTATTATTTAAAATTTTAATTTATTTAATATTAAAAGGGAGTTAATGTGAATAGATCTAGGGAAGGCCACGTCCAACTGCCTTTCGGTGCGTGCAAATTGTACCCTTAGCTCAATATGCTGGAGAGTGAGGCAGGACTCAGGTTAATAGCGCGACTGACTTGTAGATGGAACAAGCCAGATATTCTCCAAGGCATCGGAGAGACTTCAACACCTTCAGAAGGTTAGGTAAAGTCATAGCATTTATTTTACTACTGGTTCTTCGATTTGAGGGGTTAATTTTTAGGTAGATTGGCGCGAACAGAGGATCAAGCACCCTCTGAAAAATTGGATGATGGCAAGCTTAGTGTTTTTCTTATTAATATTCAGTCCTTAAGACACAAAACAGATGAACTATTTCCTTTATTAGAAGAGCTTAATTTTCCAGAAATCATTGCCATAACTGAACATTGGTTAAATGTTGATGAGCCTGTGTTTGTCAAAAATTATACTACACTAACTAGATTTAATAGATGTAATTTATCTCATGGAGATACTATGATATTAGGTTTGTTCTGGCATGAAATTTCGGACGGTTTGAAGCCAGTTTAGTGGATTGACCAACTGCGCATGTTCGTCCGAGACTTGGTTGCAAACGGTTTGCGATTTTCATCTGCTAGAACGCTTATTTCAGGTAACAATTACCGTGACTGACATTTCGTTGTTTTGGCGGTTTTCAACTAGTTTGCAAACTGGATTTTGTTGTTGCTAGAACATCTGATTGGTAGTCAGAATTCTGGTTTTGTTTTGCTAGAACGCGTATATTACTATGCGCAAACTCCGGATGGTTTTGTACCGTTTGAAATCGCTGCTAGAACAAACCTAATATCTACTAACAACGGCTTTTCGGCAGTGACTAAGTTCGATAATTTATTGTGTGAGTTATTAGTATAACCAACTTAATTAGCTATGAATATTGGTTCCATCTTTCCAAGAAAATATATATGCACGACTATAAGAATACTTTAGTTGCCTTTCAGGAAATTTTTATTTTTAGTTTTTACATGTTTCTTTAATAAGCTTCAATTTTAAAAAGATTATACTGGTACTAGTACTTAAATTAATATTCTTTGGAAAATTTGAGATACTCCTCTTAGCCATAAACGGTTTGATACCTACTAATGAAAAATCCACCAAAAGATCCAAATAAAGTGATATCTTGCTTGGAATATTTCATGCGGACGATATCTTCTTTTACTAAAGTTAAATTCAGTGTAATAATTTAATAACGTAAGTGATTATTCTTGTATCAAATATACAGCAAAGCATTAAAGTGTAAAGCAAATTGTAATAAAAGAATGGCAATCTATTTACAACTTGTAAAAGCTATGCAAATAAATCTTGTTTCAACTTTACTACCAACTTTTTCACGATTTTAATGCGCTTTTTCAAAAGCGGTAAGCTGCGGTCTGGCCGCTAGCCCTTTTACGAACAAACAATATTCCGGAATATTTGAATAATTTTTCATAATCCAGATTCTCTGCGGATTAAGCTGCAAATTCCTAATTTTATAGCCAAGTGTTTAATCGAAAACACAAACACAAACTCGAAATTTCTAGTCGAAGAGGAGTGAATAATACTAGCCAGTGGCAGACCTTTTTTTTATTGAGAAATAATCGGAATATACCACATTGGCCTATGAAAAGAATAGAATACCGCAGAAAAATTGCATAATTTACATATAATATACGTGCAATTTAAAAATTGAATACATATAAAAGAGAGCTGAAGTGAAAAATTTTAATTAAATATGAAGAATATCATTTAACCCCAGCAGCCAATTTCTAATGATAGCAGTATCCGCTGGCGTATATTGTTTGCCTCCGCGTTACAGAACCAGTCATACATACTGCCACGCAATTGGTCACAGAAATAAATCTGATCATTTGTGGAGTCCGACGCATAGCCGGTGTACCGCAGAATTGATCCCTGCAATATCTTACTGCCGTTTTCCAACTGAATTAAGCCTAAATACACTAACATAAGCAGTGATTTGTGTGAATGCTCGTTAGCTGTTATATTCGGTCCAGTTGTCGCACTGCTGTTTTCAGTCGAAAATGCAAATATTTTTTAAAGTTTTTTCTCTTGATTTTGGGCATGTCTTGGGTTTGTTTGGGTGAGTTTTGTTTGGTTCAGTCTCCGAAGCGAGCGAAACAAGCGGAGGGCTGTGCGTGAATTGAAATATTTATGGAATTATACAAATTTACTAAATATGCACACATGCATGAAACATAAAATACCAGTGACGTGTAGGTCCTCCACCAAAAGCAAAATGCACCTACACAATAGGCATCATAATTCATAAGTCTAATTTGATACAAGACATTCCTAAATACACAAATGTAAACATTAGATAACATACCTGTAACCACACCAGCTGTAACACACGTGCTTATCTAGCCAATCAGGCGGCGTTATTTAGCTGGGGTCCTATAACCCGGAGGCAAAGAAAATACGCCCTGCATTGTCAGGGTTTCATAACCCCCTTTAAATACAGAGTTGACTCATTTCCTTGGAAATAGAAATTGGCCAGAATATTGAGTAAAGGCATCTTATATTTTTTTCCTTCACTATTCGATCTTCCACTTGCTTTCCAGTCTGCCCACTCTTATTTATACGTATTACCAGGTTGTTTTACGCTTCAATGTCCTGCTTATTCGTCGATCATCATCATATCTGACTTTACAACCCCTGATGAGTTTTCGCCGACTCCACCACACGTTTCCATCTTTCTCTGTCCAGCATAATTTCCAGTCCATCTTGTAAGTTCATGGCTCTTAGTTCTTATGCGATGTTGTCTATAGGATGTTTTCCTTGTGGAGCAGTTTCCCACAGTCACAAGCTTTACCATTCTTTCATCCGGCATTCTTCTTACGTGGCCCGCCCACTAGTCTCTTGGCCTTTACCTCATTTAGTATGTTACCACCCGCATACAGTTCTTTGAGTTCTTGGTTGGTTTTATACGGTATATTCCTGTGGTTCCTTCTCTAGTTGGACTCTCAGCACTCGTCTTTCGAATATCTTGAGTCGATCTTCATTAGCAGCGGTTAGTGTCCAGGTGTAGTTTGGTTTTTCGGCTAAGTTCCCTTGATTTCATTAAACACTGGAGAGCAAAAAGGCATCTGTTTCCGGCTTGTATCCTGTTATTTATTTCCTCTGTGATGTTGTTATTTTCACTTATGTTCGTGCCTAGATATTTAAATTGTCTTGCCCGCTCGAAATTGTAGTCTTCAATCGAGAAGTTTTGCGCTATCCTGTCTCTGTTACGGACATTTCTACTGAGGTACATATATTTAGACTTGTCCTCGTTTATTTTGAGGCCTGCTTCCTTTTCGAACCTTAGGAAGGCGTCTTTAAGATTAATCCTGCTGTTGTCAATTATGTCCACATTATCATCTGCGAAGGCCAGTAGTAGGTTGGGTCCTTCCTGGTGAAATATAGCCGTTGATGTCTCAATCTTGGCTTTCCTAAGTGTATATTCTAGGGCTATGCTGAAGAGCTGGGGTGAAAGCGAGTCGCCCTGTTTAAGTCCATTGTGTGACAGTAGCTCTGTCCCACTTTTATCTTGCATCTTGTATCCTCTGTACACATCTTTACCAGGGAAATCAGCTTTTTTGGAAAGCCCAGTTCTTGCATTGCTTCCCACAACTTTGCTCTACATACTCTGCCGAATGCCTGTTTGAAATCAAAAAACATCTGGTGGAGTTCCCTGTCAAATTCCCAGCATGTCTCCATTATTTGTCTAATGGTGAAAATTTGGTCTATAGTGGACCTTTCAGGTCTAAACCCGCACTGGTAGTCCCCGACTATCTCCTCGTATATGGTTCAGTTCTCTCCCGCAGGATACTGGAGAGGACCTTATAGCATGTATTTAGCAGAGTTATTCCACGATAGTTTGAGCATTTCTTTTTGTCTCCTTTTTTATGGATAGGGACTATTGCACCTTCCTTCCATGGTTCTGGTAGCAATTCGGTGTTCCAAATGTTTTGGATGAGCTTATGTATAGCCCTATGCAGTGTTTCTCCACCATATTTTATACATTCGGCAGGTATGCCGTCGCTACCAGCAGCTTTGTTGCTTTTTAGTTTCTTTATGGTTTTGACTGTTTCTTCGTATGTTGGGGCTGGTATCTCTATTTCAGCTGTCGATATGCTTATGGGTGCCGTATCTGTATTTACCTCTTCATTGAGTAGTTCGCAAAAGTAGTTCCTCCATGTGTTTAGGATCTCTCTTTCGTTGGTAATCAATTGTCCGTTGTTTGTTGAGAGGAAGTTTTCGGTTCTAGGTTGATATCCTGTTTTATGCTTTGTTGTAGTATTCTGTTGTTTTGTCTGTTTTCCTCCATTTCTCTTATTGTATTCAAATGGTGGTCTCTCTTTTTCTTTTTTATTATTTTGCGTGCTTCAGATCTTTGTTGTTTATACTCTTCTATGTTAGGTGCTGTTGGGTGTTGGAGCATTTTTTTCCTGGTCATATTTCGTCTTTCCGTCGCTGTTTTACAATCGTCATCATACCACTTTCTTCTTTGTTTTCTCTTTTTATCGAGCACTTGACTGGCCACCCTAGTTACTGTTTCTTGGATGTTCTTCCAGAGCTCGTTTGCGTTGTATCCCTGTTGCGGATCTTTTGTTTCTTCAGTAATTAGTTTCTGGTATATTCCCTGTGTTTGTTCTGTCTTTAGTTTTTCCGTATTCCAGTTTATGTTGGTCTTCTTTTTCGTGTTTGGTTGGGTGGAGATTCTTACTCTAATCTTTGTTCTAACCAGAAAGTGGTCAGTATAATTGATCTAGCTTTACCGCCAGTCCTCATTTCGATGCTCTTTGGGCACGCTCTTCGTCATAAATTCCAGGTCTTCTACCATAACCACGAAGAGTATTCAAAGTTGAGTCCTTATTCCGCTTCATGCTCTCCACCATTTCCTCAGGGCCTCGTTCAGGTATATTTTTAATAAATTTGTTTATGGGCAGCAGCTCTGTCATATGCCCTTTGAAACTTGAAAAGTTTTCCGACATGCTATTCCCGATCTTTCTTCGAGATGTGACTTTACCGTAAAGTAATTCAATTGCTTCTATATTAATATTATTGACCGGACATTGAGCAATAGTTTTTGGATAATGCCTGTATCGTATGCTTTAGTTAGATCCCCAAACGGAAGGTGAACTTCTCCTTTCCTCGCCACTTTTTTCTGATTTAGCTGCACCAGGCTAAAAATGTGGCACGCCTAGAGAGCCGTCTCTGAACCTTGTTTGCTCGTCAATATTATGGGGACCATATCCTGTAATTTTCAGATTCATCACATTTTCCTTTTTTGTAGCTTGCTGATCCATACAGCTGCTACCGAGAAGAATTATTTAAAGAAGGATACAAGCTTATGAGTAATGTTCTTCAAAAGTTATACTGGCATGCTCTCCCCATGTTTACTTCTGTACATTTTCTATGTAACAACTCATTCTTTATCAGTTTCTAATTGAAATCGTGCGTACTTAGCTATTTGTTGGAGGCTTTGTTTTATTGCTTTTGGCATTCAAGCGTCTTGTTACAGGTAATATGGGTATTCAATCTGCCTGGGGCGACAGAAATTTGGTTCAATTCAATGCAGCAAAAACCAAGCGGCCACTTTTACCAAGAAAGCCAATGCGGCGGGCCTGATATCATTATGGCAGGGTCGACCATTCCTTCATCCTCGTCAATCGGACTACTGGGTGTCTCGGTTAGCAGCAATATGTCCTGGCATGACTACGTTGCCAACATCGCAAAATCAGCCTGGCAGAAGCTTGGTGCGCTATTTCGCAACAAAAACTGTATATAAAGCAGCAGCTGCTTTTGCTCTACAAAGTGCAAATAAGACCGTGCTTAGAATATTGCTCACACATCTGGGCTGCCGCACCGAAGCTGCTGGATCCCATTCGGAAGAGAGCTGTGCGTCTCATCTGAACTGGATATTCTGGAACACCGCAGACATGTGGCTGAGATATCCCTGTTTTACAGATATTTTCACGTCTGATGTTCCCAGGATTTGGCCCGCCTCATCTCGCCCCAGAAGCTCCTGTCAGACAGTCCCGACAGACGTCAAGAACGCACACCTAGAACATCGCTTTACAAGGACTCCTTTGTGTAGGGTACTGCATCGCTATGGAACTCACTCCCAGGACATCTGTTTCCCCCGAATGCAACCTACATCTATTCAAGAATCGTGTCAATTAACATCTTCGCACACACACCGTTCGTCGAGTACCATAGGATCTCCCTTTAGTGGATATGTCATTGCCATAAAAAATGTCATTCCCAGTGCTTTTAGTGCAACAAAGTATAAGCATGTCCTAGTATGGTCCTATAGGTATTTCGCCATAAAGAAATTATTTCACATGCAAATAAAAGCAGTTATGCAAAGGAAGGATCATGAATACCGATTTTGCACTTCTTTTAGTGGAATTCAGATCTCTTAGCCTACCAAACTGATCATTAATATTTTTGGCACACAAGATTACAAAGATCAGTCAAAATTTTCTCTTCTGAGAAAAGAATTTGCAGCCTTCCTTTTGTTTGAAATCAAACAATAATAACAATACAGTTACAGTAGAGGATTACAGAAGATTTCAAAACAATGTATCAAGCGGAAGAATCTTGTTTATTATCGTTCACAGGGATTAAAGCAGACTGTTATATTTAGTGTTGCTTATTTGTTCAAAAAGAGCAAAAGAAAGATACAAAAATAAATATTAATTTATATTATATCCTTCAGTTTATCTCTTAAAGCAGCATTCAATTTTCTTTGAAACACAGGTCTTCTCTAACTGTTATACAATATTAATTATCGTGTGTTTAGCCGTGTAACTGATATTACATTTAGCGCCATTAGTGAAGGCTCCAAATCACATTGAAAATAACTAACACTTCTTAAGTTTAGGACTGCAAGCTCTTCTAATCTGAAAATATTTAAAATTTTTTAAATAAATCGCAGGTTGACATAAATTTAACTAAAAACGGTAAGAAAATATAAGGCATTCAGGAAATCTATGGAATATCAAATATAAAATGAACTTCAAATAAATTGACGGACCACTGGTCTCAGAGGTCTTTTAAAAATGTATGGCTATAAAATTTGAATTTATTCAAGTTAAAAACACATTTCAGTAAGTTAAATTATTCGACGAGAAAATTTCCTAAATATAAATTTAACGATGTACATTTCGATTTTTCTTTTGCTCGGACTCCGCTACTGCATCAAGAGAAATAGATACCTAGATAATAAAATTTATGAGACTCCCAGCTTTATTGCAACTATTGCAATATTTTCGCTGGCAGTTCTTGCAGAAGCGAAATTTTTCCTATTTATTTATCACGAAGCAATTGGGTTGGATTTGCTGGCGCTAATAGAACATTTTTCAGGGTCGGGCTTTGAGAATCCAAATAAAAAGAGACTATTATTTTCGGCAAATCTTTGAAAATTGACAATCCCAATTGTTATTTTTTTCTTACTACTGAGGCTTACTCCAATATGTGTAATTATAATAATAGTACCATATTGTCATAGAGGAAAAAAACATAAGCGTTGGCACCGTTTATGTTGGTATGCCCTTTTTGGTGACCTTGACTCTGCTTCGTTGACATCAATACCAATAAGTATCCCGAGACAAATATTTTAAGCCAATGACAATGACATCTGATCACCTGAAATCGGCTGATGGTGTTTTGACTTTGACAATTATTCTACTCTTTTTCCTTGAACAAGCGCATACAGAATCGATTGACAGGCTGTCGTCTCTCCTTTTACGGTTTGTTCCTCTCTGATATTGTCATATTCATATTATTTCGCCGTTAATTGCGCGACGCTTTTATCACCTATAAGGACCATATTTCTTCGCTGCTATTTACTCGGAAACTTCTGCTTCATATCACATAGTAGAAGTTAGTCACTTCAAAGGAAAATACCGTGGGTTACAAAATTAAGTATTTCTATTGAATTCACTCGGTATGCAAGAAGGCGTTGTCATAAGGGGAACCTGTAGATGGCCCACTTCTTATTAACGCTTTATATCAATCAAACTAGTGATAAAAGGTTCTATTCCAAATTCGTATTAAAAAAGTGAAAGAGGCTGCTTTACTGTTAAAGTGTTGCTATGCAGTAGCCGTGGCTCTGTTTACTGCCGGAACAGGTACGTGCACCCTTTGCATGTAGGCGGGTTCAGTTTACTGCCGGAATAGGTACCTGTATCTTGTGTATGCAAGCTGGTTTTTTTTCCCGGAGCAGATACGTGCATCCTCGATTTACTGCGAGAACAGGCGCGTTTATGTGCACATCTGTAACATGTTGATAATAGATGCTGTATGTGCCATAATTTATACTCGCCATTGGCTGACGTTGACCTACTTACGAGGACAAAATATAGCAGTTCGTTCTACTAGCGCTTATACTGCGAGAAATAATATTTGAACCGAGTATGTAAATAGATTTTTAAATATATTTGGAATATGTTAATTTCCAGTTGGCAATATTTCTCTGGAGAAATAGGATATTATTAATTCCAATGGTTTCAGTTTTCAAATAATATGATATATTCTCTTCTTGCATGTCTTCTTTTTATTTTTAGAAACGAGGTAATATTTTATGTTCTAATCCTTAATCTCAAATATTGGTCCAGGAGACCACTGAAAGAAACCTGCCTACTGTAGCAACAATGTAAACCTGATTTCCTAGCAAATAATAAAATGCGTTTGTGTCAGTTTAGCTTTGCGCTGCAATCATGTGAGCATTGTGATGTTACTCTTTTAAAATCTACAGATTAGCAGACTAGTTTGGGTTATATATAGAAAGATACATTATTTTCATTTAATGTAATAAACATATTTTGTCAACAAATTATAGCGGCCACATATTGAGTGTGAATACTTAATTACTAATCAAAACTACTAACATCCTACTATTAAAAGTTTTACCCACTCTTTTGCAGAAGCATCTAGCCTCTGCGATATAACTATTCGCAATCATGCGCAGTTGCGTTTTATGATCAGCTGCTTGCGACCTTGCATTATCTACTTATATATATGGTCCAGCAAATTGCTTTTAAGATGTTTCGTAGTGTAAGGGCCAGATCCTGTGTTGGTGATACGGCGGCCCCGGGTTCGATTCCCGTTGGTGGCAAGAGAAGTTTTAAAAAAAATAAGGTTATGTTTGTTTCTTTTTGTAAATTTGGGTTAGTTTGGGTTAGTTTTGTTTGGTTGCGCCCCGGAGCGAGCGAAGCAAGCCATGGGAAATTTGTGAAGTTAACAATACTCCTTTAAATTATCGCCCTCCCTTGATCCGTCGCAAACAGCTGATCATAAAACGCAACTGCACATAATTGCGAATGGTTGTACCACAGGGGCTAGATCTAAGTCTCTTTTGCTATTTAAATTATCTATGTGGTTCACCATTCTATCAAGCAATCTCTTAATTTCTTACATTTAAATATAAAAGTACAAATAAGAATGATATCATCACATATTAGTCACATTACACGTAATAATACTAATTATTTAATAACTTACGATAAAATTCAGTGATTTATGTTGTAACAGTCCGATTTTGCCAGTGTCAAATATTTTTGAATTCCATTTATACGCCGCATTTAGAGAAAAAAGATGCTGTATTTTGCACTCATTGGTTTATTAATAGTTCTAACTTTATTGATTCGATTTGCTGACAATACGGTTGAAATTGCCGCCTTTCTTAATGTAAATTAACTCTATTCTAAGTGTGGGTTAACGATATATTTGTATTAGCATTTAAAACACGTTGTGACTATATTTATTTTAGTTGATAAGCGAAGCTTGATTTATATTACATTACCCTAGAACGGCCAGCGAACCGATTTATATTTTTTTAAATTCTGTTATTAAAACCCGCCTTTACGCTGCATTAGACTCGTCGATTCATATTTAATTGTCGGTTTGAATATTTCATATCTTTTTGGAACCCCTTGGTTGCCGGACTCCAATCACAGGCCGATCATTTCTGAGATCGTTTTGGGACCTCCGCTTTATATATTTATCTCTTCACACGGCAGGCTGCAGTTTTTGTAATGTTCGGTCGTTCGTTCCAAATAATAGGAATGGGCTATCCTCCCGTGATTGTCACTCTCGATTTAGATTTTTAGAGGTTTATCATTTTCACCGGAGTATTTCCTAGCATTTCTTGAGAAATTTAATTTTGGCTCATTAATTGTGGCTTCCGCTGTCGTTTACCATCATAATAAACGAGAACTAAGTCGTTTATTATCTTAGAATTATTCCTTGTATCGAAATCACTTGGCATGTTTCAGCCCATTACTATTTCTTGCTGTTCTGACGTAGTTTTTTTAATCTCGTAGAAGGAGAAAGGCAATTGACGGAAACGAATCGAGAGTTCTTCTAAAAGTACCTTTTAAGGCGAGGTGAAGGTTTTCCGTGGGTGCAGTCTTAGAGATTCAACCTTTAATATGGTGATTTAATTCCACCCATTCTTTGGGGATATATTGTAGTATCTCTTTGTGTTTTAACACGGCCGATTTTTCGGGATCTAAATACTGTACTAGGTAAGCATTTTCTCTGGACTTATTTTTTCCCTATTGCTTGTGAAGCACGCGGGCGACGCCATGACGCTAATGGTTATTTCCCTTATTTCTAGAGGCTTTCAAGTTCGTCGAATAAGACCGAGACTGTCGAATCTCCCGTACCCTCCCACACTAACGAGGTAATTATTGCTACAGTTTTTTTGTCAAACTTAACGATTTAATTGCTTTGTCTGTGTTAACCTTTTTTGTGTATCGTCCACCATTTGCTTTGCGACCCATGCGTTTCTTATCTACTTCATTTTATCAAATCTGATTTTTTTTAATGTAACTTGAGTTTGATCATATGGGAAAGTTTATATTTTCTTTTAGGGGTGACTCATACTTATCTTTGTTACATTCAAGTTGTCTGTACCTCAGTATTTCTTTTATTTGCTGATGGTCATAACTTTTGGGGGGATTTGTTTTATAAAGAAAATATATTTATGCGAGGGGGGGGGGGGCTATAGTTTTTTGTTAAAGTAAGGGGGCTTTGTCTAATGCGTACTGGGTTATTTCAGGGTTTTACTAGCAGGCTAGAAGCAGGTTTTTCTACCAGGCCTACAACTTTCGAATACCAGGCTACTACCTCAATTAGCGGGCCACAGTCCAATTACAGGGCCACAACTTTAATTAGCGGGCCACAGTTTAATTTCCGGGCTACTTCTAGCCCCAGGCTACACTAGAGCCAATTGAATTGGCGAGTCCTCTACTAGTTTCGTCCGCCCTCAGGGCCAGTGCCCTAGCGGTACCAACAGGTGCCTGGCGCCAGAGTTCGACCGGATCTAAGTGGTATTGTACTGAAGCATTTGTCTTAATTATTATCTATAGATGGTGCCTTAAAAGAGCCAAGTTTCATTATTCATTATTTTTCTGACCGCTTGACGTAATCGTTCTTAATTTCTCTCTTTTTAATATAAATCAAGCATTGACAGGCTTTAAAATAGTTTCAATAATTTTATTCTTTTCATTCATTTATCGAGTAATATAACCGCTGTGAACTTTCTCTCTTTATAATATAAGTCAAGCATTGACAGCCAAGCTTTCAATAGTTTTATTCTAATTTTATTCCTTTTATTAATTTATCGAGTCATTTGATTTAAATATTGTGGCCGTTCATTGCTACATATTATTATTGCTACATTTAAAATCGGTACAGCTATTAGCGCACGCGTACCTAGATGTAATTAGCTTAGTTAACATCAAAGTGGTCACTTCGGTTTGTAGTGTTTAGTGCATTTAGTTGTAAGGCATACAGTACCGAGAATTAACAACAGAATTGGTCTCCGTACAATCACCCTATTGTACCAATGATTAGTTAAGTTTAATAGTCATTTGACATTCTTTTGTCTTTAACTTGCCATTTTACTCCAGATAAATTGTTGCTGTGTTTTCAAAAAAAAGAACTTAGTAGCAAATATATTGTTCCTTAAATTTTAGATTGTGTTTTCTTGTTAAGTTAAGGTTGAGTTAGTTGATTTAATACGTGGGCCTAGCCACCCTGCATAACACCAGCGGAGCTTTTTCAGTTTAGTTGGACAGACCTGGTGGCGCTCTAACGACCCCACTTCCGGGGCCAGGCATTAGCAATACAACTCTCCGGGGCTAGGATTCCTTTACTTTTGACTTCAAGAAGAAAAACATGTTGCAATATTATCGTCTCGTTGCAGTTGTTTTGCAATCTATTTTGTCAAAATCTCACCTTAGTGTCTTTCGGAAAAGGTGTAAGAGCTCACATATGAGCTTGCCTTAAATAGAAGTAAATAATTAGTATTAAGTGACTTTCAGGACCTGAACTCCAATTTTGTTTCGAGAATATGCTTGTCAACTATGTGAACCTCGTCTAATATTTGTGCTTAAATGATCTCGCGTTTTTTTAAATTTTATAAATTAAATACCTTCTATGGGTGTAGTAGACTCTAGCCTCGTTGCTCTCCCTGTATTTTCTTGGAGCAACTATACATTATTGACGAAATTGCTAGACGTCTTTGCTTTCTGTGGTTTGTTCTCGAGGATATTTTCTCCATTTAGCTTATTTGAGTTTCTATTAACTTTGGATTTAAAAGCGTAAAATGAGATGAAACCAACTATACAACAAACTTCGAATATTTAATTTTTAAACAATTAACCTTGCCTTATTTTTTAATTGCCCGTTGATCTGTGCTTGCGGAAGCCACACTGGCGATCGCTTTAGATTTATTATGCGAAGTTCATTTCTATTTTCAATAATATTTTCGCAAGCTTTTATATTTCACATTTTCCAGTCACTGCCATCAGTCGCTTAGTTGGAAAGAAAACATTATCTCTTATCAAAATGTAATAAACTCTCATTTGAATGATTATATAGCCCAAGCTAACCAAACCCGGATAACAAACATTCTTTTCAAACAAAGTAAAATACGTTTTGCATAAAAATAGATTTCGATTCAGTTTGTATCGATACAAAGGTCATTCCTAAAAAAGATGCACATTACAGCCACAAGCAGAGGCATTGTATTCCTTCCACATGGGCTAACAAGCCAGCGCGTTTTGCCAGAAACATGGATATGGAGCGTAATAAAAACTCGACACTAGGTGTCGACAATTTTCGCTAGAATTGACTGGCTTGTTAGTAGCGAACGGACCGAACAGTAGAAAGATTTTCAGATTATATTGGCTTTTTACTAATCAGAGGGGAAATTGGGTTGAATCACAAAGTAATATTATAAATGAAGGTGAAGGAAGGTAATATTTTCAGTTCAGTTATAATGTCGATATCAAATATATAAGCAGGGAATGTGAGAAAACTACGTTGCCTTATAGCAAATACTATTTTTCCTGAAATTCATTATGGGAAAGTCATCTTCCACTTGAGCCACTCAATTTTGTGTTTGCTTAGCACAAAATAGAGTTATCGCATTGTCTTTCGATTAACTAATTAGCTTATAAAACATTGCTGATCAAAATGTTTAAACATTTTGCAAACTTCAGATGTTTTCCTAAATTTCTATAGCTTTTAACCTGAATTTCACTTCGTAGGGTATTACTTAATTGAGTATACAAAGGGGGCTGACGTGGGCATCGATCACCTATCGGCATACACCCTACTACCACTGGCCTGATCTAATGCGCGAAAACATGGTTGTAGCATACATGTGGTGCTACAAACCTTTCAAGAAGTTTACCTTTAAGCATTACCAACAGATGGTAGTAGATATTTTCCGAGAAGGTATGGAGAGGGTAGTTAAACATGAGAAACACATTAAAACAACCAGCGCCTAATTCTTTGGCGTACACCGTTCGTCTGCAGTGTGCTTCGTCACATGTGCGCCTCACGAGAAATATCCCTATCGGATATCATGTGCATACACTTTGATATTAAAACGGCGGAATTGGAACGCGAGATGTTCAGGAACCATAGAAACTATGCCTTTCAAAGAGGTCCTGGGGCATGAGCTTGAAGGCTGCATATCGAGGCCAAGTACGCCGGGGGATGTAGAAATACTGAATGACTACAGCACTATAAAAGTAGTTGCCCTTTGAAGGCGAGAGATAATAAGAATGGAACACCACGGTGGAACCAACAGCTCTCGTCCTTAAGGTCACTTGTCTGCAAGGAATATAACCAAAAGATCAGCAACTGGCTGGTATATGAAGACCACCGCCAGAAGTACGCAAACACCATAATAAAGCCGCAAGAAATATCCTGGAGGAAGTACTGAACTGAGGTCGAACTGGCCTCAGGATGTGCTAGATTTCAAAAAGCGTCGCTAAAGAACCACCATAGTAAGGTGGGCTCGATTGAAAAACCGCAGGAGTGATTCACAGCCACAGAGGAGGAGACTCCAGGAATTTTTCCAGGAATACTTCTCGGACTGCGTTCGGAACCCCCTGAGCAGGACAACTGGTTAGACCTTCGCTCTCCTACCAGACAAGCGTTTAAGGGAACCTGGGTACTGTCGCACAAAAATTTTAATGGAGCAAAACTTGGCTGAGCGGTGCACTCACTAAAACCATATAAGTCGCCAGGGAAGGGTGGAATAATTCCAATCCTGCTAAAAGAGGGACTGGATTATTGCCTAGTGATCTGTACACGCTGTTTAGGGCAAGCCTTGCACTAAACCACGTACCTCACATGTGAAAGGCAGTAAAGGTGGTATTTATACCCAAGCCTGGGCGTAATATTTACGTCCAAGCTAAATCCTTCCGTCCGATGAGCCTTACTCTGCTCCTTCTAAAAACGATGGAGAAAATCGTTGATAGGCACATTAGGAATGGAGCACTGTGTGACAAGCCTCTGTAGCGATACTGATTTGCTAATCAAGCAGGAAAATCCTGCGAACTAAGCATTCACGAGCTCACTCGCAGGATTGAGAGGTCACTAGCTTATCGCGAGATTGCGCTCGGAGCGTTTCTAGATATAGAGGGAGACTTTGATAACATCTCATACACCTCTATCAAAAGGGCTGTTATTATTACCTTTCAAAACTAGCAGCGCAGCATAACTTTTTTGCAAGCAGAAGTTTTTAAAACGCGTAAAAACACATATGACCTTAAAAATATGCAGGAAATAAACTACTGTACAAAAATTCTTGCTACCATCTTATCTTCTAAAGATTAAAATTAATTTTAACTTTAATCCAACACATGCTTTACCGATTTGCCAATTTAGTGAACTATAACAGTTTAGAGTCCATTGAAACTTTTGTAAACTAAGTCCTGCCTGACATTCACAATAAAATCTAAAGTAAGAAATTCCCTTCTAATTGCAAATAAACTTAACGCCCCATTTAACAATTCCTATTAGACTACAGGCACATTTCTA
>MU192840.1:0-24073 GCA_016904865.1 Pissodes strobi | reverse complement strand
GCGTTGCCATGGCTGTTTGGTGTCGGGCAACGATATTATTTCCGATCATTCGATCTTTTATTTGTTTATTTTATTCTCGTTGCCGTTAGTGCGATTGGATTTTTTGTCTTTACTTAATTTTACAATTTAGTACATATCAAAAATCAAATCAAATCAAATCAAAAATTATTTATTATGTAATAGTTACAGTGATTATTACATAAATGGTAACATTCGCGTGGGCGTTCTTCCATGTTACCTGTACAGAAGTAGGATATACTTATATTATATTACAGCCTCGATTACAGCACATACGCAGTTAGACTGATAACAGTCACTGCGAACTTACACTAAAACAGTTACATCATATTGAGCAGATGACTCTTATATTTTTGTTTAAAGGTAGCAAGTGAATTATCCACAATAAAGTTAAAAACATCTGAGTTTAACAATTCTATTGCCAGGAACGCGAATGAGTCCCTAAACTTGGACGTCCTATGCTGAGGGATGTGAAACCTAACTACATTCCTCAGATTCAAGTCATGCAAATCCCGCCTAGCTATCAAATACTCCCAAAGATATCCAGGGCATCTGGACTTATACAACTTATATACAAATACACCAAAATGAAACATTACACGGTATTCATATTTAAGGATTCTATTCTCTATATACACTGGAGTTATATGATCAAACTTGTTCACACAGTACACAAAACGAATGCACGAGTTTTGAGCTAGCTGAAGTTTCCTTTTATATGCAGAACTTAAAAATTTAAAATAAACAACGCTACAATAATCTAGCTGTGGGAAGAGAAGAGACTCAACCAACATAAGCTTCACACTCATGGGCAAAGTATACTTAAATGCGTGTAGACTTTTTAGTTTAAAGTACAAAGCGGATATTTTCTTTCTAACATGAAATTCGAAGTCCAAATGCACATCGAATGTCAACCCCAGATTTTTGGCATATTCAACAGATGGCAACAAAGAGCCATTAATATGAAGAGTAACAAAATTACACAATTCAAATTTATGTCTTATTGATTTGGAACCTACCATCATACAATTACTCTTACTCGCGTTAAGCATTAGACCATGGCTGCTGGACCACTCGAAGATCCTGCCCAAGTCGCGGACCACCTGCCCGAGAGCATAGCAAGCATTCTCGGGAGCAAACCCAGCAAGAAGCTGCGTGTCATCCGCATAGAGATGCATGGAGCAATATCGAATCTGCCTAGGAAGATCGGAAGTATACAGGCTAAAAAGCAACGGCCCAAGGATACTCCCCTGTGGGACACCGTGCCTTGTTTTCACAGCACTCGACCTTGCTCCATCCAACTCGACGAACTGTATGCGAGAAACGAGATAGCTACAGAACCAATTGCAAACCTGTCCAGAAAAGCCATAGTACCGCAACTTGGCGATCAGCATATCATGATTGATAAGGTCAAAGGCCTTGCTGTAATCCAGAAGGACCAAGCAAGACATCATTGAGTCATCCATATTCTTAACTATGTCAGTAGTCACTTTACTAAGAGCAGTCGCGGTACCGTGGCCCCTCCGGAAACCAGACTGTACCTCAGGCAGGATCCTCTTGTCATAAATATATTCGTTAACCATATCACATACTAGTAACTCAAGCATTTTGGCCAATATTGGTAGAAGACAAATGGGTCGCAGCTCGGCAAAGCTCTCTATTTTGGGAGACTTAGGTAGTGGTTTAATAATAGAAGACTTCCACACCCCAGGAAACTCTCCACTCTGCAAACAGCCATTAAAAAATGTAGCCACAACTGCCACAATGTGATCAATACTAAACAGCAACATATTATAGCTTATACAATCAATACCCATACTTTTAGATTTAATTCTAGCAAAGGCCTGGTATACATCAAGCTCAGTAATAGTTCTAAAGTTAAATCTTACATCATCCAGACCATCCAGTACATTGTTTCTAAAATACTCCAACACTGTATTATCAACCGGAACAGCCAACTGATCAACACTAGCAAAATAATCACTTATCTGAGTAACGTTCTTTAGATGGGTAGGAATGTCAATGTTACTTCTGGAATGTATGTTCCAGCTATTGATTTTAGACCAAAGTTTTTTAGAATCCTTTTTGGATTTGCTTAATTCAAAAGTCATGTAAGCTCTCTTTTCAGAGCGAATTGCAAATGCTAAATAGTTTTTAACATCCAAATAAAAGTCTTTGTGAACCCTGTCCCGTGTTCGTTTATATTTATTGAAAGCCCTTTTCTTTAGTTTTATGATTTCCTTTATGGTGTCCGTAATATAAGGTTTATATTTACGTTTAATGTAAGAACTCTTAAGTGGTGCGTGTCTGTCAAATACTTCAGTTAGCTGTTGGTTGAAGGTATCAAGTTTGGCAACAACAGTGTCTTGCCGCAACGCAACATCGAAGTCGATCCGCTGCATTTCTAAATCAAATTGATGGTTATTAAAGTGGCTGAAGTCTCTATAGGTTATGCTTTTTGGGACCGCTATTGGTGCCTGTATCTCAAGCGTGGGGAACACTAATCTATGATCGGTTACATTGATCATCGCCATAGTACCCGAATTTATAATGTTTATGTTGTTTTCAATGCAAATAATATCAATTAAACTACATGAATTTCTAGTTAACCTAGTGGGTTCATTAATAACTTGCGTAAGATTAAAAGTATGCAGAATCGATTCTAAATGGTTGCTCTCCACACTTTCGAGAAGGCAATTAACATTCAAGTCGCCCATAAGCAGGGTATGGTCATATGAAGGTGACAGCACTGAAAGTACATTCTCGATGCACTGCACTTGCCAATAGTTAACTAGGGGAGGCCGATATAAAATACCAACCAGTATTTTGCTGTTTTTAGACATTACTTCAATCCATATTTGTTCTACACGGCTCCCCCCGTCAAGTAGCATTGACACGTCCACGAGCTTACACCGTAAGTTTGTTGACACATATACACCCACACCTCCACCTCTGGTCACTCTATCGACACGATAAAATTTGTAACCCGAAATATTTAACAAATTATCCGGATACTCTGGGTGTAACCACGTTTCTGTGATGGCTAAAATGTGAAATTGTTCTTGAAGTAACAAGTCAGTTATATCGGTAAGAGAGGGGATGAGGGATCTTACATTGATATGAGCCACATATAAACTTTTTGCAGGGGTTATACTCTGTGGTTGCTATTTAAACATCTGGTTTTTAAATTCGTCAAGTTTTTGGTTATAAGTAGGACATTGATAACTCCAAGCTGCATGGTCGGCATTTACTTTACTATTTGTCTTTAGGTTATACTTATCACAATTAACACACTTTAATGTTGTTTCATGGCAGCTCTTCACCTCATGGTCCTTTGCACATCTCGGGCACACTATGTTATTTTGACAGTTAGTTGCCAAGTGGTGGTAACCGCAGCATTTATAGCATCTTCTGATTTCTACACCATCAAACACCCTACAGTGGTCATATCCAAGAAACACAAAACCCTCATCCATAATATTTCTGTAAGTCATTGGACTTACTTGTATCAAACATTGAAAATGTGTAGGCTTGTTCTTTAGCGGCTTTATGCTCAATAATTTTAGTTCGCCACCTTTGTCAAAAATTGATTGGTTTTGTTGCTTCAGCATCTTCAACAACATTGACTCATCATGTTTTTCTGTGATCCCAGAAATTCTAATCCGATGCTGAAAATTACTAACATTATTAACCTCGTATTTTTCCGGTAATTTTTTAGATATTAACTGTTTGAGTCTATGTGCGTCATCTCTTGTGGGGCAATTAAGTACCATGCCCCCATTACTGGTGTCCCTTAAGCATTGAACAGCAATATTTTCACTACAAGGATTTACGTTTTGCAGCAAATCACACTTTGTAGCAGCTACACTTTGAGTAGTGTTTATTGGCCTAACAACAATCGTATTTTTGCTTTTAACAGCTTTAGCAAAAGTTTGAGCTTCATCCTTCTCTAAATTTTCATTTTGAATTTTTTCAGCTAGTTTGTCTAAATTACACTGGACATTCTTGGTTGTGTCGCCTTGATTCTTACTCAGCTGCTCTATTTTGACACTCAAGTGTGCTACTTCGTTAAGAACTGCACTAAAATGAGAACTTTGTTTTGTTAGTATTTCTGCAAAAATGGTACTCTTGATGTCCTCTATAATGTCTTTCTTCAGCTTATTTATCAACTCCTCAACATCAGATTCTGGGCTTTTTTTACTCTTCGTTCGACATTCTTCGCAATAAAAACACAAAGTGCGCAAGTTCTTTAATTCCATGCATCTTACTTCTGACGCGCTAAGCTTAGCACATAATGAACAGTATTTGTCACCGCAGAGCTCACATGGCCACAGAGATGCCTTACTCTCATCTGTTTTGCAGTTCCTGCAATTCATATCGGCGTTTATTTTATTCCATATCGCAAAACATAAACTGTAGAGCAAATTACAAACTCCGGTCCTGTCCCCCGAGGTTTCTGGGCTTAATTATGTTCTTAGGAAAATCACCGTACACAATCTGGCAACACCGATCAACAAGCCGGCCTCATCGGGAGACAGAAACACGTGTTGTTACTGTTGTTTTAAGTTTTTCAGGTTTCCACTGAGGACGCTATCAATCACGCACAGTTAAGGGAGTTTAATTATTCCAATATCACTGATTTTACCATTAAAGTTTCACCAATATCAGGATTATTAAGAAAAATACACGCACGAACGTAAACAATCAATGCACGCTGTTGCCGCTTCATGATACCTTCATGATATGTTGTTGTTGTTTGTACATTTTATTAGTGTCGCGATTGTTTTTTTCAAAATTAATCCGATTAATGACTTAGTGTGGAATATAACAAGGCTGGATGTGTACAGTTTGTCTTGTCCCTATGACGCTTTTGATAATATATAAGAGTTTTATGGCACAAAATTTACAAGAGATCAAATACTTAAAAAATGAGCTTTCCCTGTTATATATCGACGAAAATTAAAAAAAAATAAAATTGCTAGAACTGATTATAAAATTACAAGGACATAAAGACATTTTCATAGAATCCTATAACTTGTTTTGTCTGATTCTTGCAATATCATCGACCAGCGTATGGGTGGAGAGTAGTTTCTCATGTTTAAAAAGGTTTAAAACGTTCCATAACTGGAGATTATTGGAAGCAAGGCAATTGAGCGATAGTTTGCGGGCGTGGTTTCTTGCCTTTTTTGGAACACTTTGTACTCGAGCGACTTTACAAGAAGATGAGTAAATCCCTTTTCGGTAAGGCAGTTAAAAAAAGTCTGGAAAAAATCGGCGCAGTTCTTTAATACCATACCATCGTAGTATTCCATCTGGCCCTGATGCCTTTTGCGTATAGCTCTTTGAGGATTTTACGAATGTCACGGTGGTAAAGCTTAACTTCTGTCATGATAGTGTTGATGTCGGATATGGTGGGGAGATTCTTGCCGTGGGAGACGTTTAAGGTAGAGTGCGATGAAAACATTTCGGCGAGCATGTTTGCCTTTTCCTTAGCTGTATAGTCGCCGTGATGCCGTGTTCGTCTGTGAAATGTGATAGAGACGTTTTTGTAAAGTTATTACTTACTGCCTTTGCTACCGACCAGAAATTCCTGGAGCCACTGGGGCATTGCAAAGTTCACTCCTGGTTCTTTGATTATATTTTTCCTTAGTTTCGTCAATCACACGTTTGCATTCGTTACTCGCGTCAGTAAAATAACTGCGACTTTCAGTGGTCTGATTTTGCTGCCAATACCTGTAGGCTTGTTGTTTCCTACCTACGGCTCTTTCGCATCTTCTGTCGAACCAGGGCTATCCTATTGACGGTAACTTGATGCAATTTGGGATGTATGCTTCCATCCCGGAGGCGATTACTTGCGTAATCTCTTCGTAGCAGACAGTGCCAAAGCAGACGTCGATCCAAGGAAAATCCAGGTAGAACTCTCTTACATCTTCCCATTTTGCACAATTGTAATGCCATATTTTATAAGGCAATGGGGGATCTTTCTGTGGAACTGGCAGTTCAAAAACCGTTGTAATAAAAATTCACCCCTCACTGAGATCCGTGTTGGTTCCTCTACAAGTTGAGTAAGTCCGCAGCTGATAGCAGATGCTTCAACTTCTCTACCTTCGTTGTCGGTCTTGTGGTGATGTTTGAACCAGTTGATGTTATGGGCTTGAAATATCCCAGAACGATTATTTCTGAATTGGGGTGGTCGACCTGTATCGATTTAAAAGTGGTAGCTTGTGTTGTAAGAAACTTTTGGTAGGCTCTATCGCTCGTAGGGCGCAGGAGACAGCATATGAACTTGATTAATCCCTTGGCGGTGAACTTGAGCCACATGACGTCAAGGTTGTTCGGATCGAGTGTTTTCTCGTGGTGCAGGTGGCACGAAAGGTCGCTTCCGATCTGGCCCAAGAGTGGTAGCTAGTGTTGTAAGAAAGTTTTGGTAGGCTCTATCGCTAGTAGGGCAATAGAGACAGCATATGATTAATCCCTTGGCGGTGAACTTGAGCCACATGACGTCAAGGGTGTTTCGTTCGAGTGTTTTCTAACGGTGGCACGAAAGTTCGCTTCAGGTAAGAAGGCTTATTCCAAACTTATGCCTAAATCAGGCATGCAGGTCATAACCAGGGTAGACGTTGTTTCCTGTTCTTGTTGTAGCACATATTTGTGCTCCTATAAGGGCTAATATGTGTGATATATTTGTTTGTGTATATATATAGGCATGTTATGTTGCAGAAATATATATCTTCTACATTTCTTCAGCATCCTTGTTGCCTGTGAAATGTTGCATGAAGGGTCCCCACGGCCACCACCCGGCGCCTGGAAATCCGAATGGCCCGAGAGTTTACGTGTGGAATGTTTTGATCCCGGAAGCGCCATCATGTCCATATATTACTACTGTGAAACCCGGAACCATCAGCGCAGGAACGGAACGTGATTCGGAAAAACCACTTAGCGCTTCCCAGTTCTGACGGGGTGGTTCTTCACCGGACGATGTGAGTAGGCTTATTTATCTACCACCTTGGGCCGCTTCCACTGGAAGCATCGGCCTCAGACTAATTCCTCTGGTGGTCCCTGGTCTGAGAATGGAGTTTTTTGGGTCACTCCCCAGTGCACAGCTCCAGACTTTGTAATTTGGTGTTCTCCAGCCTGGAAGAGGGTGATGGGATTTGATGGGCCACATCCCGTGGTAACTCGGAATGTCGGGGGCTTCACTCCACGTAATAAAACTGCTGTCCCCAGTTTGCCGTTCTTGCCTGCTAATACACCGCAGCACCACTTGTCACATACTGTCATTGATCAGTTCCAGACTTTGTACTTCGGTACTCTCGAGCCTGGAAGAGGATTCTTGCCCGTAAAATCCTTTTAAATACGTTAGCAAGATATAATGAATCAGATGATACCCTTAAGAACGTGGCCAGCGCAACATGTGTGCTCCGACTTGCTCGTCGGCGTGGGAGTGGGTCAATTACTTACTCTTGACCAGGGCGCCACCAGTTTGAAATATCCAAATCCGCAGACCCAAACAGGAAGATCCTCAGTCTTAAGAATCCATAAGGGCGATCCAAATCGACGATTATCCACTACACAAGGGCGATTTATAGTCCAGACGACTATTATTACACTTGTTTGGTTGAGGTATTTCAGAGCAAATAAAAGACGGTCACGTTCGTGCAGGGTTTAAGTTTATTGGCGTTCGTTAGGTTGATGTCAACGTGTTGTCATATTACTTCCAATAATCAAAATAATATAAATATAAACAGGTAAACGAGCTCAATTGGAAACAAGAAATAATCTATATGCTCATAAATATATCGACAGTAATTTGAATTAAAATTGCGTTATAATAGAATTGAATTGGATAAAGAATGATCGAACAATTATTAGACACGCTTTAGCTATAACGGAAGTAACAATATAACATCAAATGATTACGAAAGATCAAACCAAGTTCAACAAATTAATCAATAATCACAATATACCTAAAGCATCTATCGTCTCAGCATACTAGTAGTTTAAAGTTAACAGTCTAATAGTAGCTACTAAACTTAGTGCGCGTTTACCATGGTAGACAACTCGCAGTTGTACATGAATAAACCTTACTGATCCAGATTATGAAATAGCGTTATGTAAAATTATTATAAATGGACAGTCAATAAATCAGAACGACAATGTTGATCATTTAACACAATATAAATCAAATTGTAAGATTAAAGAAATATAATATGTATAAAAACTATGAGCATTAATATAGATTCCCACTAGTAGATTCAGCAGTTAATTAGATTCGCATAGGTAAGCTGTGCTTACACCGGAACAGTACCGAGTATAGTTATATCAGTACCACACAGAAAACTAAAACACGCGATATGATACAACGCTGGAAAAACTCTAAAACACTCAATCTAATACACGCGTGAAAATATCAGGTACACGCCACTAACATTATGGTGAAAAGATCACAAATATAACCTAAACTTATCTTTACTGGTCTTCGCCAATATCACCTACGGCCTTCTGCACATGGACTACTGCTATGCACCTTGGGACCATAAACTCTCAGTAGTATTTGAGGTAATGCCATAGCCTAAAGAAAACTGTAGCTGCGACACTTAAGCGCGGCACCTTTGAAAAGCGAGGACCAACTTTATCACTATGTAGTGGGGAGGAAATAAATAAATCGAACTTGACGTCAACCCTCCGGCAATCATTAGTGAAGTGAGCCGTACTAAAATTTTTTGGGACGTTATATACTAAAATTGTTACTATCCCCTATTATTTTATTTAAACTTTCATCACAAAATATATGATTTATAAAATACTGTTTATTTCGAGTAGAGAATAACCATTCTTTGATCCAAAAAGCTGCATAAAGAGAGCCGGATATTTATTTAAACATTACACCTGAAAGAAATAGTTAAAAATGTCTTCTGAAGTGAAATTAAGAATGGCGAATGTAGATTACTTGTAGTAAGTACACCCTTCTTGAATGCTGAATATAACTATAATAGAATATAAGCTCCAAGTTAATCTTTAAATAGCAACAAGATCTATACACAACAAACGTTTTTTTATTTGAGATTTTATTTTGCACAAGTAGTTACGGTTTTAGACGAACTTGTGAAGATCTGCAATAATAATTTTGAAAATGTTGATTTATCTAGTTGTTCTCTTCTAAGCTAAAAAAAGATCTTATATAAGTACATAATTTTGTTTTATATAGATTCTTAGCAACCTGCACAATTTTATAAACGTATTATGTACGATTTTGCATATTTTTTCGTAACAGCTTTTTCATTTTATTCGCTAGATAAAAATATTGTCAAGATGGTGAAATGAAAGTAAATTTTTGATCTGGCTATTAGTTCACGAACTAGTTTATGCATGAAGTGCACAATTACGCTAAATCGGAGCAACCTGTACCGTGCGTTTAATTTATCTTGATAACATTTTGATTCGCTGTAACTTTTTTGTTTTTAAAGATATCAAGTTAAACAAAAAAGCAAAATGTAGGGTTGGTAGCCAAATTTTTTTCTACGTTACATATAAAATAAAACACTAACGATTTTCTGACATATCAGCATACTCTATATTTTTTAAATGGAACACCCTGTATATTACTACATTTTTGGAATCTCTAGAGAAGTCTAAACACATTTCGTGTATAATATCTTATACCTATCTTTCTTTATGTGTTTACGAAATATTGACAGTTGAAAGTCGTGCATTTTGACATTTTGATAGGCTTTGAAATCTAAACCGCATGAGAGCAAAGAAAACGGTTTGCATATTCCTGTCTTAGGTTTTCATGAGCTATCAAATGACAGTAACTTTGAATTTAACCCGCGAATAAAATTGACCGGAACTTTTAAATTTCCGGTTAAATTGAAAGCCACTGTCATTCGATAGCTTATGAAAACCTAAGATAGAGATGTGCAAACCGTTTTCTTTGATCTCGTGCGGTTTAGAGCCTGTCAAAATGCCCGACTTTCAACTGTCAATATTTCGTAAACAGCTAAAGATAGGTATAGGATATTATACACGACATGTGTTTTGATTTCACCAGAGAGTCCAAAAATTTAGTAATATACAGGGTGTTCTATTTAAAAAATATATAAAGTAACCTTCTACAGAAAAATAAAGCTCGTATTAAGATAAAAATAAAAGTCAAATACCATTTTTTCCAAAAGTGCGGAGAAAATCCATTTCAATTACTGAAAAAACCCGCTTTTTCTTAATTTTGTCCTTATTTTTTTCAGCAATGATGCACTTTTGGAAAAAAATGGTATTTGACTTTTATTTTTACCTTAATAGGAGCTTTATTTCTCCTGTAGAAGCTTTTCCGATATTCCTAAGTTTTTGTTTTTTTTTACCACCATTTTTGTATTTTTTAAGTACCCTGTAATACTTAGTCTTAATTTAACATTGTCACAATTTGTTTTTTTCCAAGCACCAACTTTTATCAAGAATAAAATTTTCTGTGAAATCAATAATAAATTTTCCTATGGAAATGGCGCTTAGATCGTTTTTCCCCTGTTCCCTTCGTATAAATTTTATGAATGTTTCTATATTATTAATTTTCGATTATTTTTGGACATTTTAAATTTTGTAATTTATGATACGTTTTAGTCCGTTTTGGTGCTTTTAGTTAGTTTGGGTTAGTTCAATCAGCTTTCGTTTAGTTTTAATTTATTTTAGTCATTCCGATACATTATAATCAATTTTAATATTTTTGGTTAGTTTTGGTTAGCCGCCAAAACTGGGTCGTTCAATCAACTATCGATTACTTTTGGTTCCGATACGTTATTACCAACTTTAGTGTTTAGGATAGTCGCCAAAATTGAATTGATGTGGGTTAGTTTTAACTTACTTAATATTATTTTTAAGTTATTCCGATACGTTTTAGCCCGTTTTGGTACTTTTAGTTACTTTTGGTTTGTTCTGGTTAGTCTTTCAATCAAATTTTGGTTACTTTCAGTTTATTTTAGTTATTGAATTAATTCAAGATAGTCGTCAAAATTCGCTTAATTTTGGTTAGTTTCAACTTATTTTAATATTTTTAATCTGTTACGATACGTTTTAGCCCTTTTTGATGCTATTGGTTAGTTTTGGTTAGTCGTTCAATCGACTTTAGGTTAATTTCAGTTAATTTTAATTTAGAGTAATTTGAATCGGTTCGGATACGTTATAACCAATTTAAATGTTTTTAATTAATTTAGGTTAGTCGCCATAATTCGGTTAATTTGGGTTAGTTTCAACTTACTTTAATAATTTTAATCTGTTACGATATGTTTTAGCCCTTTTGGTGCTTTTGGTTACTTCAATCGACGTTCGGTTAATTTCAGTTAGTTTTAATTTATGTAAATCATATGAACCGGTTCCGATACGTTATAACCAATTTTAAAGTTTTTGATTACTTTCGGTTAGGCGCCAAAATTCGGCTAATTTGGGTTAATTTTAACTTACTTTCGTTCAATCAACTTTCGGTTAATATCAGTTAGTTTTAATTTATTTTAGTCATTGGAACCGGTTCCGATTCGTTATAACCAATTTTAATGTCTTTGGTTACTTGCCAATATTCGGTTAATTTGGGTTAGTTTTAATTTACTTTAACATTTTTAATCTGTTCCGATACGTTTTAGTCCGTTTTTGTGCTATTAGTTACTTTTGTTTTGTCATTCAATCAACTTTCGGTTACTTTCAGTTAGTTCCAATTTATTTTAGTCATTTGAATCGGTTCCTATACGTTATAAGCAAATTTAATATTTTTGGTTAGTCGCTTAAATTCCTTTCGTTTTGGTTAGTTTTAACTTACTTTAATTTTTGTAACCTATTACGATAGGTACGCTTTAGCCTGTTTTTGAGCTTATGGTTACTTTTGGCTAGCTTAGGTTAGTCGTTCAATTAACTCTCGGTTGGTTTCAGTTAGTTCCAATTTCTTTTAGTCATTTGAACCGATTGATCAAATTTAAGTTTAAACAAACAAACTAACTAGCTGCTTAATTCTGCCGTTCTTTTCCCATTTTAACACATAAACATTAACTTATTTATATAACATACAAACAAAACAATATATACGCATAACGTCTATTTACCCAAACAACGAATCTTTCTCTATTTTAATTCCTATGAAAATTTATTACACTCCGGCCCAGGTAAGCGCGTATGATTGGCATCGAGTTCCAACTGCGTGGTGTCCTCCCTTCACTGAGCTTCACGGAGAAAATTTGATTCCGTACCCCACTAAACGAGCCGAGTGTCGCGGCTATAGTTTTCTTTAGGCTATGGTAATGCCATACCCCTATGGCTATAGTCGGTACCAATAAAACACAACCAACTGTGCTGCCTGGTAGCTACTTGGTTAGATACTAAACCTCTCTTCAAACAGAACTTCCTCCAACCAAAATAGCTCCAAATAACATTAACTTGTTCCATATACAAATAACTCCAGGCCAAAATAGTTCCAGCCAAAAATAATAGCTCCCATAAACTGACTCCCGATAAAAATGGCTCCCGGTGTTCTCCAGCTGAAAGAGTACAAGTGCTAAGTATGCATTCTCTTACTGCAATTTCAAGCAGCTCCTCTTTCAGAACACTCTCCACTCGAAGAGTATTAAAAATAATAATGAGAGTCGTCTTGCCAAAATACGAAGGTCATAATAAAACCAATATCATATCACCCTACAGGTAAAAGACAAAAATACTAAGAAAACTGACCAATATTATAACCACTGTTTGCGCTTTTAAGAGTTCAGACCCCCAGGCAAGAACAAAGCTTGTCTATTTATGTCATTAACATTAAATCTAAATTCACTAAGCTTATGTACGACATTCCAAGTTCTTATAAGCAAAATTCAAAGTAGAAAAGAAATTTATCAAATATTATATACAACTTTATACAACATTATACCCTATTATACAATACGGGTGCCCATAATCAAGAATCAGCTAGGAGTTGCTCGACTGCAATATCATAACGAATACGGTATCGGAAACTACAATTCAATACGCTTGATTTCCCCAGAATATTACTTCTTGTAAAAATAATGAGCATAAATAAATCATGCTATGCCTGTTCCAGGCCTAAGTTATCTTTTGTTTGACGGTATTGCATGATTTACGTGCAAGAATTAGTAAATTTTCATAAGTAACACTCTCTATATAGGAGTATTGTGCAGTATTTCAATCCCCTCTGAGACCTGTCAGAATACTATAAATACCCTGACAAAATAAATCTCCCTGTACAGAAAATAAATGAGTATGTACAAAATGTAAGATATGTATATTTATTTACCTAACTACGTAGGGTTTTTCGATGGTAATGACGAATTGGGTCGCAAACGCTCTCTTCTACAGGCATTCCTCGAGGAAGGAAACGGCGTGCTTTGTTCCAGAATCCACTGCACGTACCAAGTTACCAACCAAAAATCTTGACTCTCTGAAATAATTCACTAAAGCAACCTAGGAACTACGCCACTTTTTATCGCCCGAAATAAGTATAATCCCCCTAAGGGTGAATTAAAAATTCTTAAACTTTTTATCAGACATATGCACTATGATAAATCCATCATTCACAATGACCACACAAACAGAAACCAAGTCATTCCGAAAGGCGGCCATTTAAAACGCCTAACACCAAATCTGTTCGACGCATAAATCGGTGATCAATCTGAATCGGACCTAAACGTGCCCCCGTTTTTACCATGCTGAAACACTCGCGAAACGATTCGAGCGACGTTGTCAAGTTAGGGAATATACCTATTTGCTAAAACATCCTGACTGCGTATAATTAAAACGAAAGCGAAAAACAGTCGTTTAACAAAAAAAAACAAGGATAGCATATCAATTAATTATGTATTTTCCTGTTGGCCTAAACCGTAACCACGTCAAAAATCGCACCACGAATATAACATCTAGCAACGTTCCAAAAATATATCCCTTCCATTTATTTCATCCATCCATAGGCAACCAACAATAATTCTTTTAAGGTATGTTACCGCCGAAAAGGAAATTATTCGTAAGGTAAGAAATTTAAGTGAACGTTTCCGAAGTGCACTGCTATATACTTAAATGTTTTCTTGATAGCGATGTAGAATGCGGTAGGATCTATTGACTGATATATGTTAAGCCAGTGATATTAAACAGAGAAAAATCAAATGTATAACTAGCTAGACAGGCTAGCATAAAAGACGCAGGATTAAGGGTGGAAGCACTGGCTTTATTTGACCTCTATCTGCTACATGTCTTCAGACTAAATTGACATGTAACAGGATGATGGGATTTGATGGGTCACATCCCGTGACAACTCGGAATGACGGGGGGCGTTACTCCCCGTAATAAAATTGCTCTCACCAGTTTGACGTTCCTGCCTGCTAAGACAATGTAGCACCGCTTGTCACATACTGTCATTGATCAGCTTCCGACTTTGTACTTCCGTGTTATCCAACCTGAAGGAGGATGATGGGATTTGATGGGCCACGGCCCTTGGTAACTCGGAATGTCGGGGGCATCACTCCCCGTAATAAAATTGCTCTCCCCAGTTTGACGTTCCTGCCGGCTAATACAATGCAGCACCGCTTGTCACATACATACTTCGGTGTTCTCCAGCCTGGAAGAGTATGATGAGATTTGATGGTCCATATCCCGTGATAACTTGGAAACCGGGGGCATCACTCCCCGTAATAAAACTGCTCCCCCCAGTTTGACGTTCCTGCCTGCTAAAACAATGCAGCACCGCTTGTCACATACTTTCATTAATCAGCTCCAGACACTCTCCTGTGTTCTCCAGCCTAGAGGAGGATGATGTGATTTGATGGGCCACATCCCGTGGTAACTCGGAATGGCGGGGGGGGGGGGGGGGGCCCCCCCCTTACTCAAACTGCTCTCCCCCGTTTGACGTTCCAGCCTTGTTAAAGTCTGAGATGAAAGCTATTATTTAAAAAAACGGCTAAAGATAAAGGTAATAAATAATCTTTAAGATGGCTATCGATTTATATGATCAAAAATGACACATTCCGTTAAAAAAAGATCAATGAGGTAATCATATCTCGGACACGAGTGACCTCACGTCCGAACGAATGTAATGCAAAATGCTCCGAAAAATAAATCAATTCACCGGGTGAAACAGTTTTTTGTTAAAATAGATACTTTTCGAGTTATTGAATTGTTGCCAGTTAAGAATTCCACCCGGGGGTCTTCCAACGAGGACTGAACAAGGACTTATTTTTCGGACTTCCTTGTATATTTGAAAAAGTCCAAATTAGCCAATCAATGTATTTTTTTCTGTAGAATTCAAAATAATCACGAAAATAACATTTGAACAAAAAACAAAATAATTACGCTATGTATAGGGTGTTTTTTAAATGGAACATACCATTTTTTATACGATTTTTGGAAAAAATGCATTTTTTATGTTCGTTTGGATTAAAATTTTTAATATTGCGATAGCTGTTTTTATTACATTTTAATGTTTTATCAATTATAATTTTAGTTTAACCCGTTTGAAATATATAAATTAATATAGGTAGTACAGGTAAAATTAATTTTAAATCCCTCAAAGTTAACAAAGAATGACAATTTAATTTTGTCGAAATGAGATATACTTTAAATGAGGGATTATAGATTGTTAGTCTGTTCTACAAATGGTAAGAAAATGCTAAAGAAGCAAGAAGAAGATTTGTTGCAAATGTTCATAGAAATATATCCGTCAATACAATTCTAAGCATTGGCGCCGCAGGGGGAGGGGGGCAGTTGCCCCCCCTTGGAATATTAAAATAACGCTGCCTATAAAAGTAAATTTCAAATTCAGTGAAACATGCATAGGTACCTGAAAATTATATATACTATTTTCTTACAATACCATAACAACAATCGAAAGATCTTTCAGTACCCTATGACGTCTAAAAACTTGTTGAGATCAACCATGTCTGAGGAAAGACTCTCTGCTCTCTGGTCTTTGTATCCTTAGCATTCACAGCGAATTTGTGAATAATAATAAAGACAGAGTTATTGAAAAAGCAATAAATCGGTTTTCATAAAAGAGAGAAATCTGCTGTTACTTTTCTCCGATTATTCATAGTACATAGTATATTTTTTATGGTAGATATATTTTCAATACAAAATTTAATTTAAAGTTACGCTACAGTTAAGTTTAAGTTAAAGTCTAGCAAACCGAAACCGTATGTATGTATTTTTGACAATAAAAATATTTAAATTTCAATCAATCTTTACTTTGCCCGAGAGGAGGATCTATGAGGGGGGGCTACAGAGGCAATAGCACCCTCTTCCTCCCCGTAGGCTCTCAAAAGTTTCTGCAATATTTGTATACAAATAATACAATTTTTAAATTCAGTTAAACCTAACCTAAGAAGAAGAAGAAGACGAATTTTAACGATTGCGCTTCGATTGTTATATTATATCATCAAGAGCGAGGTCCAGTTCCAGTTGCTTGGCAAAATCCGCTTCGTCCGCGCGTGGAAGGCGTGTTTTTTTAACGATTTTTACGACTTTTGGATCACAATTGGGCGTGGCATCCCCAAAAATTTCCGTCTTCGACTATTTAGCCTTCGGCGGCACCTGCCGCGAGCTTTTCCCTCGCACCTACTTGCCCTCCCACCTGCACTTTCACCTACCGACGCCCATGATTCTAAAGATAAAAACCTATTTGAAGGAAATAAAACTATACATGATAGAAAAAGTAATCCACAAAGAAACCGTGCTATGTTAAATTATTTTCGAGTGAATCCAACTAAATCAATTTCGGATGCAGTTCGGGACGTTCAGTACGGCGGTGTAAGACGCAGAAGTTACCGAAGGAACTGTTCACAGGAATTAATGAATTTAAACCTTTTCGTATCCTCTCACTTCAACATCTAACACCGGCACAAAAAGAACTTCGATTCCAAATTTCTCAAATTGTAGTTCGGCACGGAAACGAAGACCCTAATTTATTCAAAGATATTATATGGCCCGACGAAGCAACATTTACAACATCGGGAGTATTCAATCGACATAATAGCTATCACTGGGCCGTTGGAAATCTGAGAGAGTTACAGACTATTTAATTTCAAGGGAGTCCTCCCTTCATGTTTGGTATGGCATAAAAAAATGGGTCTGTTGAATATTGCACAAATAAAATGTATTCTTTTTTGTAATATTCAGTATCTTTAAATAAGTTAGCTTTAATTTGACCTGAAAGAATAAATAACTTCCAAGACGAAAACCAGATGTATTTTTTATCATTCTGTTCGATATTGCACCAGCAATAGGTTTACTTTTCTTGGAATATATTTAGGGTCCCTTTTTATGTTTAAGACAAGACAAGTGTTTTTGGCATTAGGTGGAATACTGTGAGCTTTCTTAAGTTTTAATAATCAGTTCTTTCGGTACGGTTAAACAGACCAGATGCTCTGTTTTATATTTCACATTTTACTTTAATTTCATATTACACATTTTCTTTAATAAACAAACACTTCGGTTTATAACTTTTTGTATTTTATTTGGACATTAATTCTATAAATCAAACAATAATTGCAACATGTTATGGGTCCAGATCTCTGTTTGTATGTAGAACGTCTAAGTCGCGAGATTGCGTAAGTTCGCGTTGTGAGTGCATCGTGCCGCCAAACACTCTAGCTGAATTCAGAAAAGTGCTTTTATTGGAGTACGCGGGTGAAGATTTTTGTGAAATGGCAACTAAACTAGGGGATTCAGCTGAACACATCCTCAAGTTCGATGGAACAAATTTCCAACTATGGAAGTTTAGCATGTCCATCCTGCTGAAGGCAGAGGATCTGCAAAGAGTGGTTTCAGGAACACAAACTGAACCAGAAGATCAGGCATCCGCCGAATGGAAGTTCTGGGATAAGAAAAATTCAAGGGCGCAAGTAATATTTATTTCCTCGATAATGCCTGAACAACTGCAATATTTAGTAAATTGTCAAAATGCTGCTCAAATGTGGTCAAAGCTAATTACCATACATGAGCAAAAGACCGATCTTTCTAAATAGCTAGTATGACAAAAGTTTTACGAATATCAATTGCCTAATAACTTAAAAATTGCTACTCATATTTCAAATATTGAGTCACTTGTCAAGCAACTTACGGATATAGGTGAAGAGATAAGTCAGAGTGCACTTTGCTCAAAAGTTATTAGTAGTGTGCTGACAAAATACAACTCTTTTAGAACTGCTTGGGATTCTGTATCGCCAGCCTTGCAAACTTTTGACAATCTGGTTGCCCGATTGCTAAAAGAAAAAATACTAATGAGTGTAAGCGAAGAGGAAACTTCTAGTTTAGCTTTAAAAGTTGATGCTCTTCAATTGAAACTCGACAGCTATAAGAATAAAGAAAAGAGTAATGGAGGTAAAAATACAAATATAACACAACAGAACGAAATGCCATTTCTGTCATGAAAAGGGGCATTGGTCACGCGAATGAAAAAAACGACTTGCAGAACAAAAAGGGAACAAGTCTTCAGAAAGCGCTTATATTTATTATATTTCCACGCTTTACTCATTAAGCTCTAGTCAAGATCAGTTTGATTGGATCTGTGGCTCAGGTGCCACTATGCACATGACATATCAGAAAGACTGGTTTTTAAAAATATGCTCAGTGGAAAAATATATGGCCGTAAAAGTAGCAGATGATAGAATAATTCACGCCAGTGGAATAGGAACCATAGAAATTCAAGCATGGGTTAATTATACGTGGCAAGATCGCACCATAAATAATGTGTTGTATATTCCCGAACTGAATAAAAGTTTATTTTCAGTTGGAGCAATGACAGATAAAGATTTTACACATTATGCTTAACAAGACAAATGCGAATTTCGTGATAGACATGGTAATATCTCTTGCATTGGAAATGGTAGCAATAATTTATGGAAAATGCTTTTTCGATTAAAACCTGCAATTGAGTGTAACTTTGCTACTAAAAGTTCGCTACAGTTATGGCATGAGCGTCTTGATCATGTCAATGTTGTAAAAATCGTAAGTCAATACAATGACTTACCGTGTACCAGTTACGACGAATTTTTCTGTGATGCGTGTCAATTCGGAAAACAAACTAGAAAATCATTTTACCCTGCAGCCAGGTTAAAAGCAGAAAACCCAGGTCAAATGATTCTCTTCGACGTATGTGGACCAATGAATATAGAATCACCACGAGGATCTCGTTATTTTGTGCTTTTCAAAGACGATTGCACTGGATATAGACAGGTGTATTTTATGAGGCATAAATCCGAGACACTAGAAACATTTAAAAATTTTGAGGCACTGGTGAGTACACAGAAGGGCAATAAAATAAAAATTCTTAGAAGCGACAATGGGACAGAATACACTAGTAGGCACTTCAGACAATTTTTAGAAGAAAATGGAGTAGTTCACGAAAAATCTGCCCCATATTCCCCTCAGCAAACTGGTCGTTCCGATCGTGAAATAAGAACACTGGTAGAATGTGCCAGATCGATGATCTTTAATAAAAATGTTCCTATAGAATTATGGACAGAAGCTATCAATACAGCAGCTTATGTATTAAATCGTGTCATACCTACAGAAAATGGTATTAGCGCATTTGAAAAGTGGTTTGGAAGAAAACCTACTCTCAAACATGTGAAAATTTTTGGACGCTCGGCCTATATGTCTGTTCCAGCCCAACTTAGAAGAAAATGGGACCCAAAAAGCCAAAAACTAATGTTTGTAGGCTATGCGGGTCAATCTGGAAACTCTCGATTATGGGATAAGTGCACCCGGAAAAATCATATCAGTCGAAATGTGAATTTTGATGAAAGGAAAATCGAGGAACCTAGTCCAAATTGTACTATTGTGCCAGTTCCATTGGCTTTTGGAAACTATGAAAATGAGCCTAAAGAAAACCAGCTTCAGGAAGAAATTCCCGAACTTCCCGAAGAAAACATCGTGCTGCCCCGTCTTCGTAACCGAGAAAATTTGAATCGTCCAGATTACTATGGTCCTGCTGTTTACTGCTCCGTAATAGAGCCACAAACATATGATGAGGCTATTAAGCACGATTTTTGAGAGCAATTGAAAAGAGCTATGCACGAAGAAATAGATGCTCATAAGATAAATGGTACCTGGGAATTGGTACCAAAACCAGAAAATGTGCAAGTGATAGACACTAAGTGGGTTTTTCGCGTAAAAACAGACGAGCATGGTACCCATCGCGGTACAAAGCAAAGAAAGAAAGGCGGTTCAACATGTGGAGATTGAAGAAAATTTGTCATCACGTTAGTCACTCTAGCCCTTAGACTGTATCTGCAGTTATTGTTAGGCCTTTACGTCTCTAATATTTTCAACATCTGCAAGAAAACGATCAATTATTAAATCATTTCTATGTATACGGACATAACATTTTAGACCTAGAGACAAAAAAACAGAAATGTCTTGCGGAATGTCAACACTGGATATGTTTTTAAGCCATTTTTTGTTATCTAAGAATAATACAGTTTCAGTAACATTATTTTCTTTTAAATTATTAAATTTGTTAATGTTTCTGTGCTTAACCTTTACAATAAAAAGAATCATAATTCAGTCCGGCTCTATTGTAATAATCATTGAAAACGCGGTAAGGAAGTTTTTCTTTAACAATGTCCTTGATTTTGTTAATATTATTAGTAATTTTTAAAATCGAATCACAAGTTATTTTTATTTCCAGAGGTAGTGTTTTTTTGCGCTTAAAGAATGAATAAAATTGTCCACAATGTTAGTCATAGCCATGTGAATAATAGCCCTTGAAAATTTTTTCTACCATCCAGAATATGTCCATCTATGGGGTCCCCGATAAGTTCAGTTTTTACAACTCTAGATCATTTGCTTGGCAGCGTTATTCCTGAGTTACCTTTCAGGTTTCCGTTTTTCTATAAATATTTGGACGATATTGTCATGAACAGTTTAGGAGGTTGTCGCGTTTTTAAAAGAATAACTTCTCAGGGAAGAGCCGCGTCGCGATTAGTACAATGACGGAGTCTCAACGCTTCCCTTAATCTACCACTGTATATTCTATTCGTGCAGACACGCCTTGCTTAGCGTGCCGGGGGTAACAGAGGTAGGCCGGGCAGAGTTACGTTGAGTAAGAAGAGATGGTAAAGTAAGCACGTTTGGTTTATAACCATAACAATGTATTAACGATAAAACTTTAACAACGATTATTGGTCAGAAAAGCGAGATTCTATTATACCCGATTACTAAGGTGCGCATGTTATCTCGAGTTGAGGTATTGTTTATAGGTCTTTGTTTACCGTCTTATAATTATGGGTTTTCTTAAGAGTTGAGTTTTATTTAAGAGCACTAAAATATTTCACTAGACTTTTTAGCCGACTATTTAGACACTTGCCATTCTCAGAACTCTGACAAACTTCTTGATTTGACTTTACTATGGTGGTTGTGAAACCCCTGGTCCTAGCAGTCGTCAAATGGCTAACCGGTGCCAGATTTGGTATGGAATAAAGGAGTAGAACCTTAAGCAGCTGTATAGACTAACTTTAAGAGAGGATAGAACCCGAAGGCGGCTGTATAGCTAACCTGGGAGCTGGTTGTGGTGAGAATAAAGTCTGAAGAACTGACGGTTCGGTAGCGTATTAGTACAATAAAAACTGCTGACCATTGCTTGCTTAAGGTTGAAAGTCGCTCCCGTTGTTTGCTCGCGTTGTTTATAGTTTGCCTTTAATGTTTCTATAACAATCTCCAAGTTCAAGTTCAAACTCTAAAATGTTGGTCCACAACATTAATACTACCTCTATCGTTCAAAAAAGAAAGACCTCAATTCGAAAAAACTTGTCGCATAATACTATGTAATATCACAATTTATAAAATATAAAATTCCATCAGTGGTCTTGTTACTTTCTGGATCCAGGCTGATCCTTAGTAACTCCCTCTAGCCTCCACTGCAGTCTATATGTCTTAGCATTGACATACCATTAAACTGTTTGAGGGTATCATAAGTGAGATCCTGCTGGAGAGACTAGTATGGACATCCACTGGTGCTTGGTACATCAAGTAAAAAAGAAACATATTTTTATAAATTGTCTTAGAAATCTTATAACTCTAATTCTAGATTAACAAAGAACAAGTAGAATGTAGAATTTCCCACTAAGTATTTTGCATATTTGAAATGTCTATACGTTACCGTTCACTGTCCAATAGACGCCTATTGTTCAATCCACATTTAGACACAATTTATCAACTCTTTATAAAATACTGATACTTGTATTGTAATAATAACTTGCCTGCATTGACTAATTCAGCCTGCATGGAATGCGTCCACCCCATGAAAGTTGATCTTTGGATTACCACCTTTATCATAATCACATATCATCATTTTATAAATTGTCTCAGTAATAATTACAATATTACATAATAGTTTAAAGAGCTTATTAAAAAATGTTGATTAATTATATCCTATTTAATCATTTTGTGCATCTAACATTTCCTCACTTGAATACGGGCCTGTATATTCACAATTAATATTTTTAATATTAATATCAGTTTATCTGGGCCAGTTTTATATATTGACTTAAAAAAATTGCTGACTTTTTATAGTCTCTTAGTCGACTTATTTCAGCTCGCTGACCTACTTCGACCTGCTGACTTTGTTTATATTTTAAAATATCTATCTGTAAACAATTTACCAATCCAATGAAATATCGTACAGTCAATTATTCTGATGTGAAACATTAATAAATAAAAGGTATCTTATACTTTACGCTAAAATATTTTCTTTCTTCCGGCTTGTCCCTCACTTCTTGGTGGCTAGATGGCGCCCTTTTTAAACTGCAGCGAAAGTAACCATCGTCTGTTTGTTAGTGTCTGTGCATCGTGTAGCTTCAGATCGAATCGGATTGGGCCCATCTCTACTTGAGCGGGTATTCGCCGACTAGTTTTGCTGGTCGGGCCAGGTCATAACGCTTCGTTTTCGTTCCTGTCCCCTGTCAAGTCGTCGACCTCGAACATTTTGACCTCTGGAAAAAATGCTGTCGTGTTCTATTCGTTAATTCTACGGTAGCGTTTTTGCGTTGTAGTTTGTGGTATCGCCTAGATCAAAAAATTATATTAAAATATCTTGAAATGATATAATGACGAAGATTTGTGTTTTTTTTTGCACCTTATGGTCGGTTTTATGTTCCTGCCAAATGCAGTTTTTTCAATGTGACCAGGAAGTTGCCTGATATAGGAATATTCGCAGGTACGTCGAAACGAGAGGAAAGCGTTGTATTTCCTATAATCATTATTTTTGGACTTTTTAGAATGAGAATGGATGCTAGAGCATAAAAAAGCTCTAATCTAAGGGTGTTTGATGCATGAGTTTGAATTTCTTGGGAACATTTCACGTGACTAAGTTTGAGGTTAGAGAACGGCGTGGCCAGGGTCACTTGCCCTTTTGGCCATGTACTCCATGTGGGACTCGAATATTGAAAAGAAAATTTTACCATTGTCCTTTATTCCATTCCAAGCTGTATTACTGCTAATTTGACATGGAAGTGGTTATGTGTAGATTAATTATAGCTTTTTTAGGTTACGGTACGGAAGCATGGAATAAGAATAATAAGAGGCCCTTGAACTTAGTGGCTTATGTTCTGAAGAACTGTCATTGCTGCTGTGTCCTCATGTTCCAGTTTTCCCCAGTCTGTTCATGAAATGATTTTCGTCGTAACTTCACGTCTTCTTTCGACAACTGTAGGTATGTAGCTAGATTTTATTGCGATGATTGCCTAGCTTTAGTTTTATCCATGTTTGTTGTCTCGTCCTTTGATAATTATTTTCAGTTTCTGCCAGATATTGCATGTCCTGCTGCTGATATATTCATTGTTGTATTATAAATTATATCTGACTCCATATATCTCACAATATTTAGATATCTTTTGAGCATTTCTTCGCTTTTTAGGTCTGGATTCTTGCAGAACTTGGATACTTCTGTCGTAACCCATAACTGGATAATTATTGCACTGGTTTCTGAATACTGGAGTCTGTGCACATCTATACCTTCTGACATGATTCAACCAAACTCGCAAGGATCTGGTAAATTGGTAAATTGATATTTAATTCTTCTTTCTGA
>JAEQML010060572.1:0-26961 GCA_016904865.1 Pissodes strobi | reverse complement strand
CCACGGATTGAGTTCGGAAGAGGAAAACCTATTTTATTTGTGGGTTTATGAAAAAAAGGTATTCATCATAAAAACTGCTGCTTATCCTGAAACATCAGTCAATTGT
The DNA here is from genome assembly GCA_016904865.1 of Pissodes strobi. Taxonomy (NCBI): domain Eukaryota; kingdom Metazoa; phylum Arthropoda; class Insecta; order Coleoptera; family Curculionidae; genus Pissodes; species Pissodes strobi. The sequence continues at coordinate 26,855 of JAEQML010060572.1, read as the reverse complement.
ATCATTTTCCTTAATTTGTATACAGGATGCTCAAAATTTGCGAAACATTAGGAACGACCAAGAATAAAGTAGCTTAATTTTCGGAAATACGTCAAAACGGTATTAAGAAAAGTTGTTCCAAAGGAAATTTAGGACCCAAATATAAAGTCATGGCGTCCTACGTAGATTTATTTCTTTTTTAAATTTTTGTTTAAGGTTTTGTGATATTTACTGGCATTGAAATCTTAAGAAGACTCTGTGAACTCTGTTTAAACTTCTGTATTTGAAAATGGACAATTTATTTAAAGAAAACTATGAAATAACAACTTACCTAAAATAATAAAAACTATTCAAATAATTTTCCTTCAACTGATTCGCATATTTAAGTCTTATCGACGAACGCTCTATATGCATTTCTTATCTCCCAAATTGGAATTGCTTGAATGACTTCACTAATTCTGTCATTCAGTGTTTGCACGTTGTCATTAAGCGGAATTGCGTAAATCAAAAACAGAAGTCGATAATGGTGAGATCGGGACTCCTAGGAGGCCAAGGGATTGGCCCGTATCTTCCGCTCAGGAAAGTGCTAATTTAACCATTCTTTCACCATTAGTGCTGAATGTGCTGGGTGGCCGTCCTGTTGGAAATGTATTTGTTGTCTGGCATTGATAGGTATATCAATTAATTGGTCCAGCAAAGCAGTATTTAGCATTTCTAAATAACTGTGTTGACTCATATCTTGGTCAAAAAAATAGGGACCAATTACTCCATGATAAGAGATTACCCTGGAATTGATTGCCTTTGGCTCCACAAATGATTGAATTTTGTTTGAATTGTTATAGAGCCACTTCGGCCCCGGCTCAAGGATGTAAACCGCACAAGTGCAAGTTTAGTGACCCTAATGAAATGTGTACCTAATTTCGTCGATTCGGTTTCTATTCGGATACCGTTTTCAAGAAAAGCAAAAAACTAAAAATGAAAATGGTTAGCAAATACAATAAAACAGTAAAAAGCTCTTGCAGATTGTCAGGCTTTAAACTGACCTTTAAAAGTCAGTCATATTTCAGTCGCTCGAATTCTTAAAGATTTGCGACTCCATAGCTAATGCAGCAGCAGCATTTTCTTCTTCACCATAGGTCGACTTTTGCGTCTTAATATTTAGCACGCTCCCTGTTCGCATAAATTTTAAAACAATTTTTTTCACGCCATTCTCGGTTAAGGGCACATTGGGCCATGTTTCGTGGAACTCTCTCTTCACACCAGCATATGAAATATTTTTTTCCAAATCGTATACGAACAACGAACACTTTTTGATCGATCGCTAGCATTTTTAACACAATATTTTATTTTCTAAAACATAAAATGACAAAATGACAATGACATGTGTTTCTTGAAAATAGGATTAATAATGTTTTTTTTTTAAATATTTACAGCTAATTATATTGTAAAACAAGCACAAAGTTACCGATATTGCGAGGGTTCAATTTCAGGGTAAGTTTGGGCATAACAAATATTCTTAAAATAAACTCCAGCCTTCTTGCCAGTAAACATCACAAAACTTAAAACAAAAATTTAAAAAAGTAGTAGTTAATTTTTTCAGATTAATCTTGAGTGTAGAGTAATCCTGAGTGTTTTTTGGTTGTTGAAGGTTTTGTTAATATTTTGATGTTTTTCACAGGTATAAAATTTGAATGTTCTTTTTTTATCATTTTTCTCCTTTTATTTTTGAAAAATTATTCTCAATTAGAATATCTTCGACTTTTTTAATATAGATGATTGTAACTCTGGTGAAGATAGTGCTGCTATTTGGCAATCGATTAAACCCATCATGACACTATTTTTTGTCCAATAGGGCGTTTAGAATTGAAGTTAAGGTAACGAGAACACCAAGTTCCTTTTGTGCACCATTTAGGTTTTAAGGTATTAGTGCTAGTGTCTCTGATTATAGTCAATTCTAAAAAGTTTATTGTATTGTTTTGTTCCATTTCTGATGTAAATAGTAATTTTTGGCGGAATTGATTGAAACCATTTAAAATGTTTGTTATTTTTTCTTCTGGAATGGAATATCTTTTGAAAAAACTTCTTGTAGGACATTTTCTTCCATTGGATAGGTAGAGGTGGACCTCATCCATGACCACTACGTTCGCCGGACTATTGAAACTGTAGAAATTCAACTGCGCATTATTAATACGGTTTTAATACGATTGCGCCCGCACCGAGATTTTTTGACCCGTAAGAGACCATTTAGCACGTCGAATAGATGGGTGTTTACTGGCTCATGGAGGACACTTTCAGCAATTTATTTGACTTTACATGTGGTTGCATTATTCAGAGCATTTAGGCGCCATCATTTTTTAAAGAAAGTCCTGTGACGTGAACAATAGAATTATTTTTTACTCAAAAACTGTCAGAGATACGAGACAAATGCAAGAAACTTAATTTGCTTAAAATTAATTTTTTTATCTAATATAGTAAGAATTTTGAGAGTTTAACAGGTCCGTATTATTGATTTTTGCGAAATTATAGTAGTCGTTACCCGGGTCTCCGCCAATGAACTAATTGAGAAGTCCAACAAGAACACAAAATATAGTGCTCAAACCCTTTTTATGTATATACTTTTTCATTGCAGAGAATGAATGCCGTTACACATGAAATTAGAGAATTCATCAATAATGAGGTTATCAAGGATAAATTTGAAACCTATAATTCTGCCATCGAACCTAGTAACTATTTAGAAAGTCTTATTGCTCACGTTAAGATGGATAATTTAGAAAATAACGGATCTACGGCTATGGATTGGGAAATGGCATTGTTTGCTCTGGAAGATATCATTGGTCAGTATTTTCAATTATATTATTATTTACAATACGTATTACTATGTACCTATATAAATCAGAAAACATATTTTCTAATAAAGAAAGAATATATAGATTACCAATTACTGGTCTTTCAAATCAATCTAATTATCTAGTAGCTTAGATCAGTTCTATGATACTACAAATGAACTATGCACATTCAGGAATTTCTTCAAAATTCTCAATTTCCTCAGAATGGATAATAATAAGAAATATATAAAATAAAACATGAAATAAAAATATGTTTACTAGTGGCTGTGTGTTGGATAATGGACATATAAATTGCCGTAATATTTACCTCATGGTTGTTTTATATCATAGGGAACTTATGGTATTTTTAATTTTGCAGGTGGCCATGCAGCAGTTGCCAACTTTTTGATGAAACTCTTCGGTTTTCTCGTAAACGAACCTGAAGTGCAGCGAAAAGTCCAAAACGAAATAAAGTCGATCGTTGGCTTAGGCCGATCGGTCAGTATTTGTGACAGAAATCAATTGGTTTACACTGAGGCTGTAATTTACGAAGCAATTAGGCTTATTGCATCACCAATTGTACCCAGAGTAGCGAATCAGAGCAGTTCAATTAATGGTATGTTTTATTTTTAGTATGATATCATATATATTTTAAAACTTAACGTTTGAAAAAAAGTGGCCATTAAGCTTAAAACATTTAATTTAGAAAAAAAGATAAGGTTTTGTAAATGTAAATGCAGATAGTCATGGCTTTACACATGCAATACACAACTGTATAACATTAAAAAATCTTTCGTCAGTCTTATGTTATTTGTATATTCCTGATTTATGTTGCATTGCTGCCTGTTCACACGAAGATGTATATTGAATCAATAGGTGCGTATATATGGCCGAACGTTTCGATCGGCCATTGTCATGTAACAAAGCAATTATTAGCTTAAAGTTTATTATTAATATCACAAATTATTAGAAAAGTGATGAATGTCCACTAAATACTATTTGCATCTTAAAATGCCGATCAGTGCCATAACTCACGACAGCGACGGCTCTGTTGGTCATATCATATCATATAACTTCATACAGATAAACAAAAATGATGTGAGGTCTAGAATTAGTACCGAGAATTTCATATCATCGGCGTTGGTCTAACATGCCTAACTCACAAAATTAAAATTTTACAGGAGAGGCAAAAAACATATCTAACTGATCAAAAACTATAATTTTTTTTTCACATTTATGTTGTCAAATATCGTAAATTGTAACGCGAAAATTTTCGAGGTAGCAGAAATATCCAGCCAACAATAGGTTAGTAGAATGGAGGACTGAACGCAACGGCATACGATTCATGAAAGATATCTCAAACTACAGTCATCAACCATTTGTATTTTAACAGCAGGGCGGGGAATCACATACTTTATCCATATATGTTAGTTTTTCTACTGATTAGCAGAAGATAGCATTAAAAACCTGAAAGATTACTTAACTGATACCTTATTTTACAGATGGCTATCTGCCAAATTTCCAAATATAGTTTTTGTGCAGAGGGAAAAGCACGAGATTCGGTAACTGAAACATAATAACAAGAGATTTATTCGGGAAACATGAGATTTTCTGCAAAAACATGAGACACTAAATTAAAGCATATTATGCAAACTTTACTATCTTTTAGTTTTTGATATTATTCTCCAATTTATGAACTTGATTCTTAAACTTATTTTTTTCGTTACAGGATACAAAATCGAAAAGGGCACGGTACTGTTTTTGAACAATTACGACTTAAGTATGTCAGAAGATCTGTGGGAATTGCCGGAAAAATTCATGCCGGATAGATTTATTAGAGACGGAAAACTATTTAAACCAGAATATTATCTTCCATTTGGAGGGGGACGAAGGAGTTGCATGGGCTACAAACTGGTACAGCTAATTTCATTTGGTATTTTTGGAACGATCATGCAAAATTTTAACTTAGGACCCGTGGAAAATGAAAATTACAAAGTACCCGTTGGGTCACTGGCTTTGAAAAAGGATACTTTTAAATTTAGGTTTGAAAAGCAGTAAAACTAACACATGACATATTTACCATTATTAGTATTATATATTTTGAGCCTTTTAAATGCAAATGCGAAATGCTCTTAAATGTTATAAAGAAGAAGAGCTTCAAAACCTAATAAATTACTGACATTTATAATTAAACCATTTTTTGGCCATTTCTCTTTGCATTACATAAGTACTAACTATATTATTTTCTTTAACTTAGGCGCAAATATTAGCAATACTGTTACCGTTATGTTTGTAATTTCGGTAAAACTATAAATGCATTGATTTTTTAAAATATACGTTTACTATGCGGTATATCGATTTTTAAAACATGCATTTTAAGTGCAATCTCGATACCATCTTAAATAAATTATTATTATTTACATAATATCTAAAGGTATATGCATTGTATTTGTATTTAAAATTTTCAAATATTATGTCCACAAAGTGTGATTATTCTGAATCCAAAGCCGGTGACTTAATATAGTTAATAAGTAAATGTAACATAATAAATATTTATTTTAGAAATTGCGTTTTACATTCATGAGATTTAACACTCTAAAATGAAGAAATAATATTTAAATTACTTTAATTAGCCGAATTCTTCTCGTTGGATTATGGTTATTTTTACAGTATTATGATGCTCAATATCGGTGCTACTGAGTTGAAAATCTAGGTATTATAAAATTTTAATTAAGATGAAAAGAACTGATAAATATTTTTTTTGTAATTCATTTAATTAAGTCTAGTGTACAGTAGATAGTTTAGATGTAATGAACCTTAAAAACAAAATTATAAAATAAAATATCGTGTAGAAGAGCAGATGTTTTTAATTTAAAATGTAAGTCTTGAAAATACCCGCTGGCACTTTTGTATAACGTGCGCGTAAGAGTTCCAATTATTTCGTTATACACAAAGCTTTATTTTCGTACACTTAGTCGTCGTAACCTTCACATGAATCGGCGAAGACTTCTTCTGCTGATGTTTGTACTGTGATTAGCCCAAACTTCGATTCACAATGTAGCTGTTTATGCAACTAATTATTGCAAAATTAACCTATTTTTAGCACTAGACATCAGCGTAACAAGTGATTTAACACGATATTTTTTACGTCTTAGTCATTACAAAAAGAATAGATGTAAATCAGAACAAAATTATTTTTGCGTTTCACCTTGTCTCTTTTTATGGCAGTGGCACACACATTAAAGTGAGATCCTACGGCACTCGACGAGCGGTGTGTATAGGTAGGTTGTAGGAGGAAACATATGTCCTGGGAGTGAGTTCCATAGTGTTGCAGGGCGTCAGACAAAGGAGTCCTTGTAAAGTGATGTTCTAGGTGTTTCCAGTTTTACGACGAATGGATGCGCTCTTGCCGTCTGTCGTGACTGCCTGACTGGCGTTGCTGGGGGCGGGATGAAGCGGGCCAAATCCTAGGATCATCTGCCGTGAAAATGTCTGTAAAACAGAGATAAGGTAACTGTCCCCATTATCGACACCTTGGGACCAACGGCTAATTTTGAAGTAGCGTTAAACATGCTGGGAACCAAAAGTGGGAGGTTTTGTGTCAAATATAAATTGCTTGGTTATTTACCTGTGTAACTATGCATGCAACATTAGTTTTAGTATCTCCTGTTTAGAGTGACTAATTAAAATTCAGTCAAAGTACATGATGTCCCAAATACCGACGCGACGGTGGAAGAAGCGAAATGACACATTATTACTAGTATGGTTATTAGTAAAGAAAACAGAAAACAATATCATAAATAAAAAACTTTGTATTGCAAAAAATCTGAAAAATAACAAAATATTTACATATTAAAAAAATACCAAAAAGGCGCCCAAACATTAACATTTTAAGAAAAATCAGATAATTCTATGACTGAAAATAATCCCCTTTTATTTTTTAGTACTGGTTCGTTAATTTTGGTCTGAATTTCGTCTTCATTATACCACAGAATGTCTGGAAAATTGGCCCAAATCCAATTAAGCCCATGCTTCTCCATATGATTAACCTCGTACTGGTAAGAGTTACCCTGCTTTCTCTTTCCTATAATTTTTCCAGGAAACAGCGTCTCATTATAATTTACGATGACAAATGAGTTTATTGCATATTTGATGGATTCCGTTTCAGTATTACAAATATTCGTATTTATCTAAAACAATTCCCCAGATTGGTATATTTGTGCCAACTAAATAACTTTACCTAAGGACTCACCTGTTTGTTTATTGCTATTTGTAAAGGCTCTGTTACCTCTCCATTTTCATTAAGCACCCGGGTTTTACTGTTTAAGGTCCCTTCTCCCGTAGAATTGTTTTCTTCCATTTCTTCTCCGTCTTCAGCAATAACAGCATTTGACACCTTTTTCTGGTTTTGCACTGTTTTCGGCACTATAGTTAACTTTACCTATAAAAGATTGATTTTAATATTCATATGCTTATAAAAAAATTTCCGGATTCGTATTCTTACTTTCTTCATAATCCTTGTCTTTTTCTGCTCTTCCTTCTCCAAACGTCGTTTCTTCCTATCCTCCTGATTTTTGTTTTTCCTTTCTAAGTCTTCATTTTTATTTTCCTCTTTCTTTTTGAAGTAATCTTGCCACTGTTTCGATGATGCAACAGCAGGTATTTTTTCCTTTTTTTGGCGTTTTAACGTCTTGACTTTTGTATCTGATGGCCAGAATAACAATTTCTTAAAGGGAGTGAGTATGTTGCTATACAATGTTTTTGATGGGCCAGGTACTGGGCTGGAGGACAGAGGAATATAGTGATTAGAATTCTCACCAGGTATGTCATTCTTTGGAGGAGTTCTTCCTTTCTCTGTATTGCGTGTCTGAAACTCTTGTGGTGTTTCTCGCAAGTTGTCGGTTATATCGATTATAGCATTTTGATCAATTGCTGGTTCTTGATAGTCTATCGTCGGCGTCGGCGGTGGCTCGGCTACCTCTATTGTCAAAGGTAAATTCAAATTTTCGCTGTCAATTAAATCTGTTATATCCATTATTTTGTCAGTAGATTCCTGATTATCAAGGTTGCCTTCATCTTCTGCTGATATGTGGGACGGTTCCACACGTGCCTTAAGCTTCTTCCATAATTCAAATAAGCTTTTGTCCTCCGGATTACCTTTCCAAATTTCAGATGCTGTGAAAATATTTACTTTATCCCCTAACTCCTTTTCTAACAACCTATGAAAGATCGGATCATCTTCAGAAACGGTCTCTTTATTTTCTGTTGATAAGGAGTCGGAGTTTTTAAAATATTTACGGAATGGAATATTCTGGGGATTAAACGGTACTAAGCCACACGTCCTAAAACCATTTTTGATAATATCTGGAAAATTCATAATTTTTTTAAGTGCAATTTCCAATACAGGAGCGAGGTTTTCGCGTCCCATTTTTTGACCACTGTTGTTCATTCTCCCACTGCGTACCGACTTTTTCCATTCAAATTTCATAGGGCGAAAAACAGCAACGTCTAACGGTTGCAGGTTATGAGTTGAATTTGGACAAAGGGCGATTAATACAATTTCTTTTTCTGCACAGAAATTGCTTAGAGCCATTGTGAGGTGCGATTTATGTCCGTCAAGAAATAAAATAATGGGCAGTTCAATTTTGATATTCACCAACCATGGATAAAAAATATTTACCACGAACTCGAAGAAGGTTTCCCCTGTCATCCAGCCATTTTCTGAACGGCCAACGCCCCAGTATTTAGGAACTTTCTCTGCAATATTACGTGGTAGACGTTTGTAGCTGTAAACGACCATGGGAGGGGCCAGTTGCCCTGCAGCGTTACATGTTACTAGTGTAGTTAGACATTCTTTTTCGTCGTTGTTTACAAAATTATAAACGGCTTTCTCACCTTTTTTGACCAGAACTTTGTCTTCTTTAGGGTTCAAAAAAAATGCGGTCTCATCGCAATTAAATACTCGGTTTGGGTAATTTGTAATTTCAAGTTGTTGAGTGGCTCTAAGGTAAGTTTCTATCTCTTTAAACCCATGCAGAATTCTATCATCTGTAACACTGGCCCGTGAACTAGTCAAATTCTTTGATACCCTTCTGGTAACTTCAGGGTAGCGTCTTAAAAAGCCTTCGCACCAGTGTCGGTCGTCCCGGTCTACCATCACGAAACTTGCTGTCTCGGGCTAATTTCTTGACAAGAATTTGCATGCTGTCAATAAGTTGAGACTGTGACTGGAAATCCGCAGTCAGCAGCATGAAACAACCATTTCACTAACAAAGTTTCTTCGTTTGTGGTAAGGATGGTCTCTGGTCCACATTTTTTATTCAAAGGAGTGTTACCTTTTACTTTATCATACAATGTTATTCGAGGAACTTTATTTGCTTTAGCAGCTGTAGCTACTGGAATACCTGCTTTTACATCTTCCACAGCTTTGAGTATATTGAAGGCGTTTAGTTTTGGTTGAATGATGAATTATCCATCTTTTAGCTAAAATGAAAACGAACGCCGATTATCGGCAAATCCTTGTACAGATTATCGACTTGATTCTTCCCATTAAGATATTAGCTTTGCCATTAAAAAAACGGTATGTCGATAATTAGTACCTCGAAACGATACTCCTTTTAAAATACAAATTCCTAAGAAAAAACTAAATTGAAACTAAAAGTTTTAATATATTTGTTGAGTTGTTGAAGCCTAAATTGCACCTATTTTCGACACAGATGTCGATAGTTAGGACCAGAGTCTAACGCTCGTGTCCCAATTACCGACATCTATAATTTCTGAGATTTTAACTACAAAACAAATTATAATTACGGTTTCCGTCTTAAAATTAGATATTTTAATACCAAAGAACTCCTCCAAACAGCAAAACATCATCATAAGATTTACTTTGATATGGATAGAAGGCTAGAAAAACTTACCGGTTTCTTACGCTGAAGAGCAACGACACGCACACACTGCCTTACATTTGAACAATGACAGTTTTCGCGGTTTTTTTTTTGTATATCCGTAGCCTATATGAACCTGCGCAAGTTCTTATTTGACAGGTAAAATTGCCATAGACTTAAAATTCATGTGTAATGGCGTCTAAAGACCTTGCATGCCTTATTTTATTGGAAAATAACTGAACTGTGTCGATAAATACGACAATGTCGATAAATGGGGCAGTCACCTTATCTCGGCCACATATCATTGAACTGGACAAAATATCTGTCGCCCCAAGTTCGAACTTTCTCCAGATCTTGATTAATTGTTATAATCGCTCCTGTCTGCGGTGATAAGTCTTAGTCGCTGATAAAGGTTTTTCTGATCTAAATTGGGAGACAAGGGTACTGTCGCCTGCAACACAATATTATTGGTTTCGATCAGCAGGTCATTAATATAGATGAGGAACAGGGTTGGTGAAAGTATTGCGCCTTGAGGCATGCCTGCATTAATGGTGAATGTGTCTGAGATGTGCCCATTAACTGTAACCTGCAGAGATCGGTTTTAAGACAAGCCAGCCAAGTTATCTCTGACTTTAATTTTGTTGCTGAGCAGGTCACAGGTTTTGCATGTATCCGTTCTGAGCATCTTAGAAGATAATCTAAGAAAACCTTACTTGAAGATTTTCCGATAATAGCTATGGGTAATATTGCTTCTTGGATACTCCATTTTACAGGCCCTATAAAAACACTCAAATCTTGGCTTAAGTACACCTTTGAGGTCTTGTTTTGGGAATAGTAACTAATTTCTTTGGTATTAACTGGATATGGCGCCTTACTAACTCTCTTTGAGCAGCAGTATATTTTGGTGCCGCAGTTCTGGTTCTTTCATCTTTGAAACTGTAGTATCTGAATTTATTTTCTGTAATAAATCCTTTGCAGCTTTTGGCGAGTTACAGCAAACATATTCGGAAATGTATTGCGGCAAATTTGCACAATATCTCATTTTCCATTGGGAACAGTATACAACGGCGTGCATTGTCTACGACTATGTGCTACATCCTTGTAGTACCATGCCTTCTACGTTTCACTTTAGCTATTTGGATTAGCCCCATTAACTAAATAGCTTGGCTTTAAAATGATTCTTCGTAAAAGTCAGTAAATAGGCTTACCTTATACTCAAATGACAATGTTCTACACTGAAATTTACACTTGCAGTTACCTGAAAACACCTTCTTCTTAAAGCGCATCGAAATGGACATATTTCGATATTCATTTGAATGTCGAAATGATACGTTTTTATATAAAAATGAAACATAATGCTTAAAAATACAAATAAAAGCATACAAATATCCAATTCCCCAGTTTCACAAAAATCTTGTATGAAATTCGTTGCGAAATCGATATGTTTTAAGCGCTTGTTGCATTGTCCAAATCGGCCTTTGCCTCATTGGAAACATTTGCGCCCCGTCCTTAAAATACCCTCTTTTTGTAACTTGTTACATAAATAGTTATTCCCTAACGTCGGCCGTAAAGTGGCAAACACGAGAATCAGTAACTTATCGTTATGCTCGGTTCCTTTTTCGCAGGTCGTAAACTAATTTTGCAGATACTGTATTCTTTACCCGTCACTTTAAGCTTCTTTTGCGGTAGTAAATAAATACCGGTTCCTATTTTCCATCTTTTTTGCCTCATCACCTCCATTTTCATTATTACAGTGTTAGATGTGGTCCACCCGCATCGCTCGGTGAAATACCACTACATTGGTTTAGGTGGCGTGAAATGACATCTAGCTTATGTAGGAGGTAAGATAGACTGCGATTGGACTTCTGCATCACAAGAGGCATCAACACAAATATTAACTCGCTCCACCAGCACCTAACATCAAATAAGTCTCATGTTTTAGCTCTATCAGAAACAAAAGTGAAGTCAAGCACTACACATGTTCACTTGAATGTATCCGGATATGACCTTTACTCCCGATTTCGACATAACTCTGGATTAGCTGTTTTTATACGAGACGACTTATGTTCTCAACTAGAAGAAACATACGACCTAAGGACTTCGATGTCATGTGGTTCCAATTAAGCACAAATCGAGCAATCAAATTCATTTGTTACTTGTATAGACCACCTAGCGAATACCAATATAAACGGCTTTTCTCAAATCTCCGCAATCAAATTGATCTTCTGTAGATCAACTATCCACCGGCGGAAATTGTCATAGTAGGAGACTTTATCGTACATATCATCGACTGGTTGAAACACTCCCAACAAAAACGACGAGGAAGGACGAGAAGCCGAGACTTTTGATATGTCACGCAGTTACTCAGCTGGTTGACGAACCTACCAGGATCCCTGAGCGTAAAAAAGACTTTGCTAGCCTCCTGGCTCTATTCTTAACAACTAATCCTGACTTCTACACTGTAACTGTCCAACCTCCGTTGGGCTCATCAGACCACAATCTTATCTCCAGAACCTGTGAACTTGCTACCAAAACACATGAGCCACAAGTACCCCGAAAGATTTGGCACTACAAATCTGCAAAGTGGCGTGATCTTCGCGAGTTTTATCTTTCTTTTCCTTGGAAAGATGTCTGCTTTAGGTATAAAAACACCTCTAAATCTACTGATGAGATAACTCAAGTTATCCTAGCCCGTATCATCCTCATCTTCTATAAAACGTATCTCAAACAGTAAACCGTGGTCTGGAAAAAACTGCTCAAGAGCGGTCAACTAAAATTCCGCCGACCGCAAATGGCGCCGAAATCCGACAGCCGAAGATCGAAATATATCCTTCACGACTAGAAACCAGTTTAAGCGGACCATTGACGAGAGCATGGAGGGATATAACGAGCAGATCAAGAACAAGCTTCTCAACTGTCCTAACGAATCAAGATGGTCAGTTGCCAAAGCTGTCAATCAGGGTTTATCAGAGACGTCAATCCCACCACTGACCATGATGTGGTCAATAGCGGAAACGGCCAAAGAAAAAGCGAACGTTCTTGCCGAAATGTTTGCATCAAATTTTACCTTATATCCTCAAGAAAAGACTTCCCCAACTATCCCGAGAGTGTATTCCTCAATGCCAGGTCTGGTATTTTGCCAACGCGAAGTTAAACGAATACTCAAAATCATAGGCACTAACCGGGGGCGAAGCGTTACTTTTTGTAATGGATAGGATGTGCGGAATCAAGCCAAAGGCATCGTCGTAAATAAAAATTGTGGCACGCCCAAAAATTTGATTTATTGTCATTACGCAATGTTTGATATATAAAAATTTAAGCTTAATAGAATATGTTATAATTAAGCCTTAAATAAAACTTACCGTTACTTTACTCAGCCCGCAGCGTGGAACGATACACAAGTGAAGAATACTAAAAATTCACTTTTATTTGTTCTTGTATACAACATATAATAAACTAAGTATGAGTGATAATTTGTAAATGTTTGTAACTTCAAAGTCAAACCCTTTTTGTAAATAAGTTCTATTCGTCTATCCTTTTTCTCTGCAAATAGGTCTATCACATGCGTAAGAAATTCTTGTCGTTTAGAAGAATCCTTAACAAGTCCTTTTTCAATTGCTAAGCTAAAGTTGATAAATTTGATAATCGTTCATTTGACATGGTATTGCGCAGAAAAGTCTTTATTCTCTTCAGGGTACTCAACTTCTCTCACATGATGCTGATGTTGCCGGGATACTCAAAATCACGATACACATATAACGGTATGCTCTTGCGCAGGCAGAACCTCTCACACAGAAACGTGTGACGTCACCTGGGAATGACGCTTTCGATTCTGTTATGTAAGCGTGTATGTTTGAAATACAATATTCGCAGTTTTGGGGGATTTTAAAGGACATTTTGGATAATAGGTGCGTTCCTAATTATACGTGTACGTGTGTTAACTAAAGAATAAAAGCATTTTCATTCCATATTTATATTACTAATTATAATTGATATAATATACATAGTTTTACTCTAGAAAATAATTTAAATGTATAAATGGTTATTTAAGAATTTTTTCAACATTTGAGAACTAAGTAAATTTAGGATTACCTCAACGGAGTACCTATATTAAATTACTATTTAATATTCTAAATTTTTATACCTTAAATTGTTTATTTTTCAATTACGTCTAGAGGAATAAAAGAACATAAATACCTACTTCTACATTTTTGAGTTTACATTTTACATTAAGTACCTACATATTATAGTTATTTTCATACATTGGGAAACTTACTGACCGTAGGTATACTGTATATAACTGGATTTTTCTGGGCAATGCCACTTTAAACAACTAAAATACCAAGCAGTGCGCAGTGGTGTATTCATGGAGGTGACAATAGTAGCTATACATATATAACTTTCTTTTTTTGAAGTGAAAACTTCTTTAAGCGCGTTTTGCGTTTTTCCTTTGTGGGGATTGAATGAGACCGAGCCGTCACGCTCGGATATGTAACGTCACGCTCCTTCAACTGGCATATTCTCGTATAGGTAGAGGGCCGAAATTTTCAGGGGATGTAGCCGGAATAAAAAGAAGATCCTGTAAGGGGGGTACGGGGTCCCGAAAACGGGACCCCGTACCCCCCTCCATTTGGCCAGGGGAAGGGAGAGAAAGAAAAATTTAAATAATTAATTTCAGGAGAACGGGAAGAGGTACGGGGTCAAAATTTTTTATGGTAGGTGCGCCCCATGGGGGGCCAACTTAGACCATACGGGAGGAACCGGTTCTCTAATTTAAGGGGGGATTTTGGGAAAAAAACCGTTCCCGTATAGGTAGAGGGCCGAAATTTTCAGAGGATGTAGCCGGGGTAAAAAGAAGATCCTGGACGAAAACGGGACCCCGTACCCCCCTCTGTTTAGCCAAGGGAAGGGAGAGAAGGAAAAACTTTAATAATTAATTTCGGGAGAACGGGAATAGGTACAGGGTCGAAATTTTTATGATAGGTGCGCCCCATGGGGGGCCACCTTAGACCATACGAGGGGAACCGGGACTCTAATTTAAGGGGGGATATTTGGGAGCCGCTGGATTATTTTCTATTTCCATGAGCAACTTCTTGATTTGTCGAAGGACCACCTAACTTCTTGGTAGGACATAAAACTCTGGGTAGGGAACTTATCCATGTATTCAGAGTAATAGTAATAATTCGCTGAAGAAACGAGAGGAATTAAAAACTACTGTCAAAATTCGTGTTACTACAACAACCGAAATATTATGTTGACTGTCGCCAATCTAATGATGGATATTATATCCTTATAATCACTATCGCCAACCTAACTTAATTAATAATCAAAACTGAACAGGGGATTTTGGGTGAAAAACCGTTTTTCGCCAGTATCTCTGCAACGAAGGCAAGCAATTTCTTGTCTTGTCTTAAAAAATTTTCAAGAGATAAAAAAAATCTTGTCTTGACCATTTCTTGAGAGTTGGTGTTTAAAAGTCGTTTCCTGATACATTGACAAAAAGGAAAACCTCGTTTAAAAGTCGGGATGAGATTGGTTGATGGGATGTTTATACTTTATGCGTAGAATCGAGGGGCACGCGGTCATGATAGTATTGTTTTATAGTTCATTCCTTTATAAATTAATTTTTTCTTAATTTAAAAAAAATTACGTAAATTCAACATTTCTGTACGCCACTGAAGTAGATCAGCTGAGCAAAGTTCTTTCTGATTTTAATATCTTAGGCCATAACATATCCAAAAATAATAAAAAAATCATTTGCAAATAAAAAGTTATTAAGCATTAAAAAATTATCCAATTTAATTTAGCCCACGAGATATAGTTTTACCAAACTTAAAGTACAATTTTAATTTTCTTTGTATTGACCTCATTATTTAATAGTCAATATTCTGAACCCTTTCAAATATTTGTTGCCCATTTTTACATATTTATTTCATTTGGCCGATTTGGCCGCCACTGAAGAAGACTCGCTTTGCAAAGAACTTTTTAATCCAAATACCTTAAGCCATAACATATCCAAAAATCTTTGAAAATAAAAAAGTTATTTTTTACATAATAATTTTTTTATCATTCCCTTAAAAATGTTTCAGTGCTTGGTTTTTTTTTCAATAAACTAGGAAGCAAATGAGCTTTTTTTTAATTTTATATTTTCAAGAAATTTCAAGATTTTCTTGATTTCTTTCCAAGAAATCTTGGACTTGAGAAGTAATTTCTTGTCTTGTCTTGAAAAACAAGGATCATTTCTTGTCATGATCTTGTCTTGAAATCAAGATAAAATCAAGAAGTTGTCAAGAAAATGACGACCCCTACATATCGTACCGGATTTGGTTAAAAAGTAGTTTTTTTAAATATACCACTCAATTAACAAAAAGGGAAGGCCTAAATGAAAAAAAAACTATTCTTCATAAAAGTGTCGCTTATGTCTTGACAAGGTAATATAGCAAATCCCATATTTTTTTCTTGTAAGCTAACAAAGATATCACAATAAAATCTTATACATATCGTAACGGATTTGGTTAAAAAGTAGTTTTTTAAAATATACCCCTCAATTAACAAAAAGGAAAGGCCCAAATGAAAAAAAATATTCTTCATAAAGCTGTTTAGATACTTAAAAACCTTAAAAAAAATATTAAAAAGGCAACGGGGTTTGAACTCGGGCCGCGCCGCTCCGCCGAATCGAGACCTAACCACCTAGACCACTCGACCACAAGGGCGCTTGGGACAAAACGATTGCATCGCGAAGACATGGCGCGATTAGGTGCCCAAATCAATGAGCTTTTGTAGAGCTACAGAACCTAACCGATTTCAGCACCCTGGTACCATCGTATGTGAGCATGTGTAAATATGCCCCTCGGTGCGCGTTAAGTTTCACTTCAATCACTCTTCAATAATACATGTTGCTTTGTTTTTTTACTTATTTAAATTTTGGCAAATATTTTTTAACCACATAGTGTCTGGCTGGACCGTGAACCGTGAAATTAGGATCCATCTCTAGCCATAGGATCTGCCTTTAGAGTGTGTGCCACTGCCATAAAAAAAACATGTAAATCGTGGAAATATGTAATACAAATAATAAATAATAAAGTAAAGCTTTAATAATTAAAGATACTCACCATCTTTTATGTTAATTCTATCTTCTCTTCGACAAGCACGTATCCACTGCTGTGCTAAGTCATGTTTTGGAAACCGAAAATATTTAATATCACTCCCTTTGGTGGTCCTATTATTGTTTTTACATGTAGCCACAGCACAGTTCGGCATAATTATACTACAAGTTTTTATTTTAAATAATTCTATAACATGTATAAACAGAAAACAAATCTAAAAATTCACTTAATTAAATAAACTATGACAGCCTCAAACCGAGACATTTTTCCCAGATGACGTAGATGCGCGGGTGGGTCAAAAACGAGTCTAGAAATCAGCGTACCGTTATATGTGTATCGTGCTCAAAATCAGTGATAATAATTTTGTAGTTTCAGGTAAATCAACTTTAAGGTCGTTAGTTATTAAATATTTAAATAATTCTTTGGGGGCAAATGTTTATCGGCAGTTTCATAAATACACATAAGTTCACGTTTTAGTTTCAGTTTGTCAAAAAATGGATAAAGTGTGAGTTTTTTAGGCGCTGGTAGGGAAAATCCTGTGCTGTATTAAAACTCTCAAACTTCTCATCATTTAAAAGCTCCAAAAACTCTAATTTTCCCATTTCTGCAAATCTATTTTCCATATTGACAATAATATTGTCCAATATTTCAAATGTAACAATCCTAAGGTGCCTAATTAATTTGTCATCAAATTTCAAATTATTTGCTCTTTCATCTTCATCGTCTTTACGTTCTGGGTTTTCTCCAGTATTTTCTTTGACACATAACATTTTTTTAGCCTCCTTAACACATTTTTCTATCGTTTCGTCAGTTCTTAATAATTTAATTGAATTTTAAGCAATTTCGTACCTCAGTTGCAATACTGAGGTATTGCATCTATTGATATCCATACTTTTTGTTTGTAAAATATCGAAAAAAAAAAACACTTGAATATTCAAATATATAATTGCAAAGATGTAACAAAAATACAAATTTAGGGTCACTTAGATTTCTTTTGAGTTCAACTGCTGAATTGATAGATGTACTGTCCCAGCCGCTATCATCGACAATGCTTTGAAATGCCACTTTTAGTTCAGAGTAATGGGCAATTATACACCGCGAGAATGATAATTCCATCTAGTTTCGCAAGGAACCCTTTTCTCTATGGAGCATGCTTCTTTTCGTTGAGCGACTAAAGAAAGTATGAAAAGCAGTTAAACTAGCTACGAATAGTTTAACATCTTTTATTGATTTGCAAGCATGAGTTAATACTAAATTTAGTTGATGAGCATATCAATGAACAAACAATGCATGTGATGATAGTATTAACTCCGCCGTTTGTTCCAGCCATTGCGTTCGCTCCGTCATAGGTTTGACAAATTAATTTATTTTGATTTATTTTCCACCTTTCCAGACCACCTTGTATTACCATTGCTAATCCCAGTGCCGTTTTATCTCGAGAAACGTCAGAAAAACCAACAAACCGTTCCTTAATTTCCCCATTCAAAATATTTGCGTATCGAAAAATTATGCTGTTTGCTTTCGGTTGAAATATCCGTTGTTTCATCTGCTTATATTGAAACGTAATAGGCGCTATTTATTTCGGTTAAAATTTTTTCATTAATTACATTATTTGTAACGCATTCAATTAAATCATTTTGAATCTCCGATGAGATACACTTAAATACAGTGGAATTGATTAAATGATTTTTTAGGTGTGTTTCTTCTTCCGCCAAAAAATCTAATATTTCAAAATAATTTCCTCTATTAACCCATTAGCTCCCAAATTAATTTTTTTTGAAAACCTTTGAAAAAATTACATTTTTAAGTTCTTTCGATCAAATTTTAACATGAAAAATTATGCAAATATTTTTATTTTTTTTAGTTTTGTCAAAAAAGGGCGATCTATGAATAGATCGCTGGGCGAATAAAGGAAAACAGTTTTATGAAAAAATATTTTTTATTAGTATACAAAATCTAATTCTTGTGGCGAAATTTTACAAAACAGGTGTTGCAAAGTGTTATGTTACATTTTTTACAACATGTAACAGGACGGTTCTTACAAAAGGTCTATTGGCATCTTCTTTGGTTGGTTCTCTTTTCCAAAAAATGTCCCCTTTCATCAAATCTAACATCATCTGGCACGTGTGACTTTGAGCTTGATGGTAAGCTAAACGGTCTGGCTTTCATAATACTACGTCCATGTCCAAGCTTGAGGTAGGACACTGCAATTTCGCGCCTAAAATCTTTTAAATTTATTGATTTATATCCGTGGATTCTTCTATATAGCTGAAACGAATTGATTACTGCTATGTCTATCATCCTGGTGAATAAACACCAGTACCATTTTTTGCCTCGGATGGCGATGTTATGCTTCTCTAGAAGCCAGTCATGGTGATCTACTCCTCCCATGTATTGATTGTAGTCATAAATCAATCTAGGTTGAGGAACTGGCATGCGAGCTTTTTCCTTCTTATTCCACCGTGGAACTGAAGCTAAAGGCTCTACCTGATCAAAATTCGTGGCCATTGAAACACTCTTATTGTCATTCCATTTAACAATTAGAATTTCGTTTTCGGTATCGAATCTAAAATCATATGATCCACGAGGCATCTTTTCTAATTCTTTTGTTGATCGTAATGGGCACTGCGCAGTTCGATTTTCTCTTATTGTGCCCTTCGCTTTAAATTTTAATTCTTTCAGCTTGTAAAATAAGGCATGGCTACTAAAAAAATTATCGAAATATACGCAGTAGTTCTTCGGATTTTCCACTACTGACAGCATTTCTAAAACTACCCTGGTACCTAAGTGCTCTTTTTGTTGATTATCTTCTTTTCCAGCATAAAGTGAAAAAGAAAAACAGTAGCCATCTTCGCCACACATCGCCCAGAGTATATAACCAAAACGAATTGGCTTTGCTTTGATAAATTGTTTTAAAGAGTGCCGACCATAATACCTAACAATCATTTCGTCAATTGACAGGTTTTGTTGAAAAATTCCAAATTTCTGAAAATTTTTATTAACTTTTTCAAATAATGGTCGTATTTTGAAATATTTGTCATTTTTGTTCTCAGCTTTGGCATTGTCAACAAAATGAATACATGATTTATTTCCAAGTAGACATTTCTACTAAAGGCATTCTTTACGATTGGTTGACCCAAGTCTTCTTCATCGGACCAATAGTCCCTTTCAGATGGCAAAGTATGATAGCCACTGAATATCAAAAAAACAATAAAAAATTTGATAACATCTTTTGATATTGTAAATCCATGTCGGTTCTTTTGAGTAGCTGCATATTTTGTACTTTGTTCCATTATCATGCTATAAATTTCATCATCAAAGAAATGTTCAAATATGTCTACCGCAGATGATTCTTTCAATGCAGCTTTCATAATATCCTCTATTTGTAGAAAATCCTGCTCGGCTGTTTCGGCATTATATTTAGGGTCAGTTTTGTACCAATTGCTTTTAAGCTTTTGTGGTTTTTCAACTCTAGGTTTCTTTTTCTCGGGAAATCGACGTGCCAATGGTAAGTTATCTTCTTCCTCGCTTTCGTCATCTTCATTGGTCTGTATTTCTACATATCCAGCAACATCTGTTAACGTAGGGATTCCAGTTTCTTCATCGTTGAATACCTCCTCATCGGTGAGTTCGTCAACTTCAGGTGGCAGCGCCAATATGTTCGCATCTATTTGCTCTGAGTACAGGTACTCTACTGCATCTTCTAATTTTCTAAATATATTTTGTCTGCTCATTTTTACATCTGAAACTAAAAAACTTCCGTAAAAATATAGTTTTATATACAATATTAGTAAAAAGTATTTTTCAAAAATTGTATAAAAAAAATCTGTGTATATCCTGTGTCTCTATTTATAGATCACCATAAAAAAATCAGCATAATAAAAACTAAACAAACGAAAGCGTAGAACAATAGTCATTTAGTTAGACTTAGTAAACCCTTCCTAGTATAAATATAAAATATAATTAACTTACCTCAACAATTTTCAGAGTTATCTAAAAATAAAAACACTTGATGTGCTTGACAAAAAAAATGTCATCGAAGTAGATCAAATAAAATAAACACTTTCAGTCGCACAGTCAGGCTGATCACTGAACAGGCCACATTTAGAATTACAATAACCGTATTGGTGGGAGGCGGGGTTTAAATTTCGCTAGACACGTTTAGAACACGTGTTTTATGTTGTGATCTATAAATAGATCGCTGTACGCTAATGGGTTAAGGAACTCTCTGACTCGTCGTGTCCACAAAATGCCAGCTCTTGCCGTGCTAAAAAACATGTCGTTGAAGCAAGTCTCTTTAAACTTGGTCTATTCTGGTCCACCTTTTCGTTATGTTTTATAACACTTAAACGCGCACTTTCAGACAGAACATGGTCTATTCTCACCTTTCCGATCTGACTAAACTTAATATGTAGTATTGATGGACATCTCTCGGAGGAATTCAAAATCAATGCCGGAGTTCCGCAAGGGTGTATATTATCTCCCACACTGCTCCTGCTCTATATCAACCATCTCTTAGACAGAAAGAACAGTTCTATTTACAGCGTTGCAGATGACAGCACTCTTATATCCTCATTCATGTCGCGGACTCCAATGACCGCTGCTCGTTCCCAATGCTAGCGACAAAATTCACCAGCTGCCATCAATGAGGATATGAGCGCCATCGTGGAATGGAGGTGAGGGAAACAATGTTCAGCTTAACGCAGGAAATACTCAAGCAGCTATTTTCTCAAAAAAAAGCAAACACCGCAGGACCTGACTTATCAATGACATGACAAACATCATCCATAAGCTTGCTGGGCATCAGCGTATAAAACAACATGTCTTGGTGTAATCACGTGACGAAAATCGCAGAGGCAGCAGCACAAAAGCTAGGAGCACTTTATAGAGCAAAAAAGTTATATACAGCTCAATAGCTCTTACTGCTCTATAAGGCCCAGATAAGACCATCTCTGCAATACTGTTCCATTGTGTGGAGGCTCGGCACCCAAACACCGGCTCAAGATATTAGACTCCATACAGCGGAGAGCAGTCCGTCTTGTGTATGATCCAGAGTTGACGAAAGACCTTGATAGCCTGATATATCTAAGAAAAGTGGCGGACCTATCTCTTTATTATCGATACTACTACGGAAGGTGTTCGAACGAGCTGGCACCTGTGATTCCGCCCAGAGTTGTGAGTTGTGCCAAATAGAAAGACCCGTCAGAGCTGCTCATCAGTATACGATTCAGTTGCGAATACCTAGGAAAGTCGCTGTTACGGGACTTCTTTGTCTGGAGGACTGCCTCGCTTTGGAATGGACTTCCGAGTAGCGTCCTTTCCGAAAGCTAGAACCTACAGCGCTTCAGGTCCAACGTCCACTGTCCAGGTCAATCTCCGCACACGCACCGCTCGTTGTGTGTGTGTACCGAATATAAAAAAAAATCACAGTCCTTCGCAAAGATGCAACCGGGGGGCCTTGAAAATGATGAAGAAAAACGCAAAAATGTGATATGTGTTGTAATTCAAATAATTTTTAAAAGCTGAGTTTAAAAAGTAATAATAAAAACACGAGTATTTATAATACATTTAATTAGAGAAATGCATTTTTAACATTAATATTAAACAAAATAAATTAAAAAAGTTGCAGATATGAAGACACTGAAAAATTACGAGCCACTTGTAGATAGGAAAATCTATTAATATATAATTAGCCATAACGTTACTGTAATATTTTTAACCTGTTTCGACTCGTTTTAGCCAGTTTTGGTGCCTTTGGTTAGTCGTTCAATCAACTTCCGGTTAATTTCAGCTAGTTTTAATTTAATTTAGTCATTTCAACCGTTTCGATACGTTATAACAACTTTTACTGTTTTTGGATATTAGTCACCTAAATTCGGTTAATTTGGGTTAGTTTTAACCTACTTCAATATTTTTAATCTATTTAGATACGTTTTAGCCTGTTTTGTTGCGTTTTTTTACTTATATTTACTCAAAATCTGTGTTATGCTCCTACAGTGAGCTTTGTCTGTTATTTTAATTATGGTAGAATTTTAATACGTTTTACTCTTTAAGTAGATACATCATATATATCTGACTGGCTACAACTGTAAAATTTTGTACAAAATTTGGTCAAATAAACGTTATGTATATGTCTATGTCTAATAGTTCTATAATTAACTTATCTTTTTCCTGTTGCAATATCGACGCTGCCAGTTGTTGTAATAGTACAAGGCGTTGCAAGTCGAAAGTTGTATGTTTAGGTGATTCCTCAGTTTCATGTTCCGGATGATGTTTTCGTCGTTTAGTTTCTTTTTCCAAACCAACTCCCTTACGGAATGGCGCAGTTCTGGTCCCAGTTGAGGTTACATCTGAGTGGAAGGGCGCATTTCGGATTCCTATAAGCAATGCATCAGATGAGTTGTTGTTACTTCAGCTGAAACGCCTCCAGGACTTTTTGAAAAAACAGGATTCTCTTCAGAATTCAAGATTTCCAGAAATTCACTTTTCCATTTATTAAATTTGTTTGGTTTATTACCCGTCGCGTTTGTATCCGTTTTCTTCTTAATATTCGTCATTATGTTGTTAAGGAGTTTTTTAAGTTGTGCTATGGTGACTATTTAACCAATGCCTTTACTGTATTCTACTTTTATTTCATTCCAGTCTTTTTCTTTCGATGCCACCATTTCCAGACTTATTTAATACCACTCGGTGGCTTTGTATTAAACTCATAAATAGCATCTTACTGTGTGTATTACTCGTCTCATCTTTACAGCTTTCATTTTTATCTTTACTAATTTTTTCTTCACTACTAGACGTGATGGCACGACTGATAAATATGTTAACTAAAGTGATTTTCTGTACAGGGTGTCTCACATAAGATCCTCTATCCCCTTATCTCGGAAGATATTCGATATACGAAAAAATGTTAAATACAAAGTATTATTCTTTTTAAAGGAGCTTTTATATTATTTTACTTGCACGTATACAGGATGCTCAGTTTTCCATGGTCAGGGATCAACTTTTAAAGATTAAATGGAACACCCTGTATATTATTTTGTATATGGATTCCCCATAAAAAATAAGGATCTCTCCGTAAAATATACTATAGCTATCTCTCATGGTTTAGGATATAATAGCCGTTTAAGTTTTTTTTTTGCTAAAAACGTTTTTACTAAAGGTAGTAGGGAAAAATATAAGCATGTATTTTCTAAAACTGTAATTTTTTTAGAGATAATACCATAATATATAATTTTTGTTGGTTAGTTCGGCTACAAATTATACGGTGACGTGAGAAATTAATCCAATTGGGATATATAAGATCAATAAGTCAATAGTCATAATTTTAAATGGAACACCCTGTATTACCGATTGCGATTTTTAACTTTGTATAAAATAGCCTATACCTATCTCTCGCTGTTTAGAAAATATTCGCTATTAAACATTTTTTATTCAATAAAAAATATGTTTCGTGTAAATTTAATGAGGAAACGTTATAAATATTTTAAAATTGCTGACTGTAGTAGTTTTTAAACGTTATACTGTAGTATATAATTTTAACTAATATGTATAATTTTATGAGAAAATAATTTACTTCAATGATTTGTAAAATAAAATGCGTACGTTCGATATAAAACTAATCTATAATATTTCATTTCAAACCAGTGGCGATTAACTATTTTAACAAAATGGAAGAAACGTTTAAACATTTAGCAATATGATAATTTTTGTGGACTAATAAGTAAGTAGTTAAGTAAAGTAAAGTGAAAATATAATTACAGACTAATTAATATGTAAAAACAAACAAAACAAATACATATAACGAGAGTACCAATAAACTATAGCTAACAGAAAACGGAAAATTAAAGTAAATGTGCTACATGCCCTTCATTCAGGTTGTGTAGATGACTTCTAGTTTTCTTAGGGCGTCTCTTACTGCATCACTTTCGTTGATAGTTTGAATTTCTTCCCTTATTCGATATCTGAGGTCATTAATATCTTGAAGCTTATTTTTATAGACTTTATCCTTCAATATTCTCCACAAGAAATAGTCCAAGGGAGTCATATCAGGACTCCGCGGGGGCTAACGAACATTTCCATTTGGCCCAACGACCTCTGCAAAATTTTCATTCAAATAGTTTCGTACTAGCAGAGTATTATGACAAGGTGCTCCATTTTAACTGAGGAACTCACTCCCAAGGCATCTGTTTCCCCAAAATTACAACCTATAAGTATTCAAGAACCGTGTCAATCAACATCTTCGCACACACACCGCTCGTCGAGCGCCATAGGATCTCCTTTTAGTGTGTGTGCCACTACCATAAAAAAATCCATTTGGGAAATAATATTATTTATGTAAATATGTTCTATATTGTTGTGGATGATTCATTTTTACCTTGAAATTGATTGCCTTTGGCTCCACAAATGATTACGCTTATTTTGAATTGGTTTAGAGCCTCTTCGGCTCTGGCTCCAGGATGTAAACTGCACAAGTGCTAGTTTAGTGACCCTAATGAATTACCTACGTCTACGTTTCGATAGGCAAGTCTGCTATCGTTATCAAGAATAAAGAAACTAAAAATGAAAATGGTTAGCAAATACAATAAAACAGTAAAAAGCTCTTGCAGATTCTCAATCTTTGAACTGACTCCATTTTAACTGAGGAACTCACTCCCAAGGCATATGTTTCCCCAAAATTACAACCTACAAGTATTCAAGAACCGTGTCAATCAACATCTTCGCACACACACCGCTCGTCGCCGCTTGACACCGCTTGACAAGATGACAATTATAATGCCATATTTAATTACTGGTAACTAGTCTTTAGTGTGCTATTTAGGTGTTATTTGGTAAATTAATTTGTTTTTGAAGTTTTATATATCTATAATTTGGTGTTATTCTCTTAGGAAGAATTTATGATTTTTGTTGAAAGGATAAGTTAATTTTTAAGTGTCCCTTATCAACTTCAGTTTTTAGCAAAGGTAACCAAGTGCTATCAGAACTAACAGAAGTTGAAGCAACACATTCATCTTTATTTAATAAAATTAAAGCACTCTTTAATTTTACGTTTTTTAGATGAAGGTTCCTTTGCTAAAATACTTGAAGCGTTCCATTGTATTCTGTGATTGTTATCAAATGCATGTTGACAAATATGTGATTTGTGGAATTGTGCATTTCTAATATAAGTTTGGTGCTCTTTTATACGTTTTGATAATGATCTACAGGTCTCACCTATATAAAATTTATTACATTCACATGGTATATTATAGATAACATTTTTAGTAGTTTCATTTTCATTAAGTGGGTTTGTTTTTGTTAGTTTCGATCTAAGGGTGTTTTCTGTTTTGAAAATGGTACGAATGATAAATTTATTACCTATTCGTTTTATTTTGTCTGATGAACCAGAAATATAAGGAATAAACAAGTTCGTAATAGGTCTATTTTGATTTTGTCTAATATTTGGTTGTTCAAATTCTATAAAGCATTTTTGAATGAAATCAATAGGATAGTTATTATTAATCAAAACATTGTTCAAAAATTCTTTTTCTGTGTTGAAATTTTGATTATTACAAATTATCTTCATTCGATCATATAGACTTTTTACGACCCCCCTTTGACCGTTATTGGGTGATTTGAATTAAAATTTAAATATCTGTTTGTATGTGTAGGTTTTCTGTATATTTTTGTTTCGAAACTATTCGTCTTTTTTTATAAGAATGTCAAGAAATGAAATCTGTTCATTAATTTCTCTTTCTATAGATATATGTACAATATTTAAAAAAAAAAACACAAAAATCAATTCAATGACATAGAAAGATTCAAACTGACACCACACAATAGTAAAACACCTCATTTTTATGGAGTACCAAAAATACATAAACTAAATATTCCTCTACGTCCAATAGGTACCAACACACCCTATTGCTAAATATCTACTCAACATTCTTAATCCACTTGCTAATAACACTAACTCATATATAAAAAACTTACAACATTTTTTAGAGAAACTATCACAAATTAATTTAAATCATAACGATACTCTGGTAAGTTTTGATGTTGTTAGTCTATTTACCAACGTAAAA
>MU192839.1:0-26171 GCA_016904865.1 Pissodes strobi | reverse complement strand
ATAAACGGATTTCTACAGCTATTGCCGCTTCTCCGTCCCCAATTTTCGTCCTTTTCTATCAAAAACCTTGTCTTCATCTAGTTTCTGATTTATGTCATCCCGCCAGCTTCCTTCTTGGCCGTCCCCTCTTTGTCCTTTCCGATGGCATCCATTCTAGTACCTTTCTGGGCCACCTGTCAGCGTCCATTCGCTTTACGTGCCCAAACCAAGTTAGCTGGCTCTTTTCGATGTGTTCGTGTATATATATATGCGTCTGTCCATTTGCATCTGCATTCGGATGTCGTCGTTCCTGACTCGAGTTTCGATCGTCTGCAACTTCTTCTTAGGAGATCCATTTCAGTTGCCATAAGTTTATTTTTGTTGCCTTTTGTAACAGTTCCGAACCATAGAGGGTTACACTTTGGACTAAGCTGCTATAAATGCGCTTCTTTGTGGCTCTTTTAATTTTTTTATTCCATAGAAGAGAGTTTAGTGTTATGGTTACTGTTCTACCCTTACTGATTCTTTCTTGTTGTCTTTCTTATTAAATATGAATCCAAGATATTTACTACTTCTTACTCCTTTTATCGTGCCAGTGTCTAGGACTATATCACTTATCTCATCATTGCCTACTATGAGGTATTCGCATTTTGAAATTCACCTTAAGACCTGCCTGCTGAGTTTTCTGATCATGTAATTAAGATCTTCGTCTTTAACGATGACTATTTGGTCGTCTGCGAAGAGCAATGTAAATAGAATGTCATATTTCCCCATTTTGCAAGGGCTCTGTCTAAATAGATTTTGAAAAGTGTAGGAGATAAGCAAGAGGCGTAACCTCCTTTCCTAACTTAATGGTTGTAGAGTTATTCTTATAATAGTCCTGTGTAGCTCGAATCAGAATTTGATTGACCTCCAAGTTTTCCATCCCCTTCCATAGTATTGATACAGGTTTGCTATCATATGCCTTTTCCAGATATATCAAGGCTACGTGGGTCTCTTTGTTCCGTTGTACTCTCTTTTCCAGGGTTATTTTGAGGGTCAAAACATTATCCACAGTCGATCGTCCAGCTCGAAAACCCGCCGGTTCTTTTGGCTGTTTCTCTTTAATCTCCTCTTCGATTTGGTTTCTCAGTACTCTTGAGTATATTCTGCCTATGGTTGGTATTACAGCGATCCCTCTGTAATTTTTTGTGGTTAGGGGATATATAGGATTGTCTCCATTCTTCGGGTATGGTTTCTCCATTTAGGCATTTAGGTTTCTGATCATTTCTAATACTTTTGGTGGGCCGTATTTGATCAGCTCTGCATTTATTCCTCCTGGACCAGGAGATTTCTTCAGTTTTGTTCCTTTTACTGCTTCTCTTACTTGGTCGATAGTAAGCTGGATGGTTCCTTCTAGAACAGTGGGTTCTTCTTCTTCTTCCATGAAATTTGTTCTTGTTTCGGTTAGCAAATTTCGGAAATGTTGTAGCCATTGTTCGTCTGATATATTATTTAGCATCGTGTTTGTCTTATTTGTTGTTCTGATTGATTTTATCGTTTTCCAGGCCTCGGAGCTTCTTGTGCCTCCTATGTGACGTTCGATATATTCACATTTGTTTTCCCATGCTTTATTTTTCTTTTTCATAACCTCCTGTTTCACTTCCCTATTTATTATTTTATACTCTGTTCTAGTTTCGTCGTCTTGGTTTTGCAGTAGTTTCTGATATATTTCTTTTTTCCGTTTGATTTTGTCTTCGATCTCTTTGTCCCACCAATATGTATTTTTGGTTTTTTGGTCTTCATGTCCGAGCGCCTCTTCCGCAGCTTCTCGGATACATCGTTTTATATATTCGTATTCTTCCTCTGTGGATCTTTCCGTTTCAGTTAGTTTTTGTTCCAATCTCGAGGAATACAATGTGCGGGTACTCTCATTTTCCTAAACTGTTCAAATTGTATTTGGTATTATCGATTTTGGCCCTATCATTCTGTGTTTTTTCCGGGATCGTCCAGAACTAAACAGTGGTCAGAGCCACAGTCTGCTCCTCTGCTTACTTTAACATCCTGTATTCTCAGGGTGGTCTGTTGTTTTATTATCAAGTAATCTATTATTGATTTTAGACCTCTCTTGTATTGATACCAGGAGTGCTTGTGGATATCTTTATGAGCAAAGAAACCATTCATTATTTTTAGGTCATATTGTTGGCATATCTTTATTAGTCGTTGGCCGTTATCATCTACCGTGTCTTCCCCATGCATTCCCACTATTCGACTGTTTATCTGTCTTCCCACTCGGGCATTTAGGTCCTTTCCAATTATTAGTTCTTGAATGTTGGGATTTCGTCTAAAATTGTATTTAACTTCTCCTCGAAGTCGTTTTTGGCTGGTACCGTAGCCACATTGTTTAAGGCATATATGCGAAGAATCGTTATATCTTTCCCCTTAAGTGGATCGTCACTTTCATAAAACGTTCATTGAGAGGCTCCTGGGTTTTTGGTACTTTTTGTGTATAAAAATGGATATACCAGCTTTGGCTCGTTGGTCTTTTCCTACTCCTGAGAAGAAGTGTATATATTCCTTGGTATGTTCGTTACCAGTTCCTTTCCTTTTTGTTTCAGAGAGGATGGCCACGTCTATTTTTCTTCCTACAAGTTCCTGCATAATTTCTTGTAATGTATGTTCCATATACCAAAATTCATTGTCCATTTCCGTCGCTGTATTCGTCTTTCGTAGTTTCCGTCCGTTGTCCAAGGCTTGTCGTTGGGGGTTTTAGCGGTTCGTTTGTTTTTTACGAGTGTAGAGTTGCTGGCCCTACGACTCAATCCCCATCCTTGGACGACCGGGCATCTCTCTTAATCTGACTCTTCACCTTCGACCTGTCCGGCTTGGGTGGTCCTAATGGTAGTGAAGCTACCGCCGGCATAGCTCTCAGGTTCATTAGAGCGCGCAAGCTCCCCCACCCGGCATTTCTGCCTTCGTCAAGGTGGAGATACTTCGGGGAAGTGTTTTATTCTATAAAACTTTAAAACTGTCCTTATGTTTGTTCCGATTAGTTAGTCAGCTTTTTAATATTTACACCACTTCCTCGAATATTGTGGATTTTAAACATTTATATCCTCCTTTATCGTGCTTTGTTTTTTTATATTTTCAGGTAACAAAATGTTGCTAAAGCTTCGTTTCCTTCCTTAAAAATTAGCGTACAACGAAAACACCAGATTATAACAACATGCGTAAATATCTAGGTACACTAGTTAAAGTATTACTCTAACATATGAGGGTTTTTTTTTTATCAAATTTACTGTAAATAAGAGATTTAAAAAATGGGTATTGACTTTCTGGCAAAATCTTTCTAAATATTTTGTAGTGGTTCACATTAAGCCGTTTATAAAGCGCAGGTTGTTATTTATATCTGATACTAGCTGTAGCTTTTTGATAACTAATTGTCTCTCTTTTAGTATCTGATGAGCGGATGGTGGGGTAGCTACAGCTTCAGGTGCCAACCAGTAGATTATTCGAATAGTCCTATGGGATTACGGGTAAGTACGAATCCTTATAAGACCTCAACACCTATTTATGAGCAAATATTTGCTCTGTTCTGCTGATTTTGTTTGACTTAACAAATGACGGTTACCACGATAATACAATAAACATATTGGACAATTTACTAAGTTTCATAATACTAGTCTCTAATAAAGCCAATACATATAAAAATAATCAATTATCTATGTCTAAGTGGGTGGATATGGATATGCACAGGATGTGTTGCCTGAAAGAACTTGAGCTATCTTGGTGGGTATGCCCATAGATTGTACACCCGTACAATGCGCTCAAAGGTTGGGAACTCTCGTCTCCACAGTTGCAGAATACAGGGAGGCACAGTCACGGCGGTATTACCATTTTATCGAGGTTAAGAAAATTAAACCCTCTACCAACCCGCAATGACTAGCATGGTAGAAGTATGTCTAAAAACCCCCCAGTAACAGTAACAAAAATGGAAAAGAAAAATCAGTCTCCGACCGCCTGCAGACCTTTGTCTATGGCAGCGAACAAAACGAAGGGCAGCCAGAGGGTGCGAAGAATCTCCGGAGTATAGGCTGCCATCGAGAACGGTCAAAGCAAAGACACGGAAAAGACACTGGGCGGTTTCTAGCAGCAACATACAACACTAGAACTCTGTTATCAAGTGAGTAGCTGCTCGAAATGGAGGAAGAGCTATCAGGAATAAAATTGGATATTGTGGGGCTGAGAGAGGTAAGAAGAAGAGGAGGAAAACAAATCACTCTGAGATCGGGTCATTTGTTTCATTACAACGGAGAAACTGACTCAACCGGGTGGAGTTGGATTTATAGTTAACCAGGCTCATCAGCGATATTACCCAAATTACTAGCATCAGTTGAGTACCAGAGTTGTGTACTTGAGCATAAAACTCAACAAATTTTATCAAGACATAGTCAAAGCATATCAAGAAACCTCAAGTTTTTATATGTTGATGCGAGACTTCAATGCAAAACTTGGGCAACGACAGGAAAGTTCTATGTCCACAGGGATGTGGCGGGCGAAATGAAAGATGACAAAGGCTTCTAGAATTGTTAATGCAGTATAATATATATGTAATGAACTCCTTCTTCAGAAAATCCCCACGGACTATATAATGACAGACAAAAGAATGTATCTGTCCTTAACAGCTTCTCAATCGGCAGCGATCATAGGTTGGTCGGAGCAAGCGTGGTAATAAATGCAATATCATGAACAGATTCAGAAGGACCTGCCAGAGAAGAACTTATTTGGTCAATCCGATGTTGATGGGACGAATAACATTCTTAATGTAAGAGTAAGAAACGCATAAGAACAACATAATATCAAAGGAACGAAAGGTCCAGAAAAGCTCACTAGAGAAACTAAAAATTTTATGAAAAGACGACGAGAGATGAAAGGAAAACATAATGAATCCATCTCCTCATCAATAAGAAGAGACACACGAAGCTACAATTCTAGCGAAATAAAATCAGTGATGGAAGAGAATAGAAGTCTGAAAGTTCTGAGGAGAAATATGAATCCTGGCTCAAAAAACTTTACGAAGTTAAAGGACGAAGAAGGCAAAATCACTACAAATAGGGACGAAATTCTCAATATTTTGGAAGATTTCTATAAAGAACTTTACAAACACCCAGGACATCGAGATAAGAGCATACCCCATGTACATAATCAGGGATCTGAAGATATCCCCATTATAACAACCTTCGAGATTGAAAATTCACTTGAAAAAATGAAGAACAGTAGAGCACGGGGTGACGGTGGAATAGTGATAGTAGCAATCAAATCGGAAGGAAGATGTGTCCGGCGGGCTCTTAGTAGAATGCCTTTTACAGAGTGTAACCCCGACCAAGTGGCATAATGCTATTATTGTTGTTCTTCATAAACCCGGACCTGGGCAACTACGGCCCTCTTAGCCCCTTCTCTCACATATATGCAAACTCTTTACCACAATAATAACAAATCGTCTAGATCCTAAATTAGATGCATATCAGGCCAAAGAACAAGCTGGTTTTCGTAAAGGGTTTGGAACAAACGACCATCTTCAGGTAACAAAAATATGAATTGAGAAAACCATAGAATACAACAATGCCCTAATTCTGATATTCGTTGATTATCAGAAAGCCTTTGACACTGAACATCAAGATAAAATGTTGGAAGCCTTGGCAGCATGTAGAATTGACCACGCTCATGAAAAATATCTATGAAACAGCAACGGCTAATGTTAGGGCACATTTTGGCACAAATAAGTTTCCAATGCAAAGAGGAGTAAGACAGGGAGACCACCAAACCACCCAAGCTTTTCACGACTCTGCTGGAGTCAGCATAAGTCAATTGGGACTCATCAGGTGTCAACATTGATGGCGAACACTTACATCATCTGCGATTCGCAGATTATATAGTATTAATCACGGATAGAATAGACGAGGCATGTAAAATGTTGTACGAACTCAACTACGTCTCTAGACGGGTGGGACTGCAGATGACCTTGACTCATAGTCATGTCCACTAGAACAGGTCTCATCGGATAAATATCTGGACTATGAAATTTTATTTATTTTATAAATTATAATTAATGCTAAACTATAAATTCATAACAGGATGATAAATTCATAATAGTACCTATGGTTACAATACAAAAAGTTATCAATCCATAAAATCACAGAGATCAAGTATTGCTTAGATAAGATCGCCTAGTAATTAGTCAAGCCAAGAGTGCCTACTCGAGACTTGACGCAGGAATGAGTCAAAGGTTGCAAAGAAGTCTATGTCATCATATTGATTGGCTAGTCTGGCAACTCTTGATATGAAGTTGTTTAGTCTATAATTGGTGCGATGAATAGGGTAATGAAAACTAAAGGTAGGTCTAGATGGAACATGAATATTAATTTTATTGAGCAAACAAGGTGCAACAGCTCTACCATGCAGAATATTGTAAAAAGTAATTAGGTCTCTCCTCTTATGACGCATAGTAATGAGTGACATATTTAACAAAGCAAGTAAATCTGCATCGTTGTAATTGTCCAAAATGTTTAATTTGAAACCAATCTGCTTTAAAAATTTATGTTCGACATGACGCAAGGACTCAACATACGAGGTAGAAAGGCGACCATACACAGGATGCGTACTCAAGATGGGGGCGGACAAGAGAGCAGCAAAGAGTTTTTAAGGCGGTAATCCCAGTGAAATCTTGTTTGCTTCTTTTAATAAAGCCAAGCATCTGAAATGCCTTGTTAACTACATTATTTAAGTGATCAGAAAGTTGTAGAGTTGCATCCAATGTGACACCCAGGTCCTTGATGAAGGGTACATTATCAAGACAATGCTGGCCAATCTTGTATTCAGATAGGGGATCTGGACCGAGAGAACGTAATAGCTTTACATTTGGATTCATCCCATTTCTTGTACACCAATCCAACATATTAATTAGCTCATATTGAAGTTTATCACAATCATTGGGAGATTTAATCAGACAGCTCAACTTTAAGTCATCAGCAAACAGCAAAAAAGGGAAGAGTAAAACATGAATAAAAAATGTTAAACAGAAGAGACCCAAGATGCGAGCCTTGTGGAACTCCTGAAGGAACAAGAATTGTTTTGGAAAGAAAGTTACCAATCTTACTGTCTGTCTACGACCAGACAAGTAGCTGCCAAACCAGGAAATCATTGGTTCATCAACCCCAATCATTCTGAGCTTATGGACCAACATGCCATGAGATACCCTGTCGAATGCCTTCTAGAAATCTGTGTAAATTGTATCAACTTGATATCCATTCTCCAGGGAGTCAAACAAAAAATCAGCTCAGTAGATCTGCATGATCTAAACCCAAATTGCTGACTGATAAGATGAGGCTCGAGTAAAGGAGTTAAAAAGGCACAAACCAGACTCTCAAATACTTTAGGTATCACACTGAGGATGCTAATAGGACAATAATTAATAAGAGATTTATCACCAACTTTAAATATGGGTTTAAGAAAACTTTCTTTCCAGTAATCTGGAAAATCACTGGTTTGAAGGGAACAATCAAATATGTGATACAAGTGCCTGGGCCCTTATTAATATCAAGAGAAGAGAGCTTGGTGTATATTTCAGATATCAAAATTCCATGTTTAGTGATATGTACATTGGATGCAGATAATTCATGATCAGGCACATGGAGATTACTGTGTGAATAAAGTGTGGAAATATAATCTGCAAACAAATTTGCAATATCCTTGCCTGAACTACAATTTATGTTCATTAGGGAAAGCACTATTTTTCCTTTTATTGTTAACAAATGACCAGATTTTTTTTATATTTGAAGATATAGCCATTTCAGTAGACTGAATATATTGTGAATAGCATTCCCGAGTCAAATCCTTGCACAATTGCCTAAGCCTAGAAAATTCCCAATAGTCACTCAAAGAACCAATTGACTTATATTTTTTGTGTAATTTTTTCTTTAAGATAATACAATTTTTTAGATCCTGAGAGAACCATATTGGGAACTTTCTGGCCGAAAACCTTTTTAATTTAACATGGTATTGAGATTTGTATCCATAAACAACATATCCCAATTAGACTGGTCTAGGAATGAAGAAATATCCTGATAGTTTGCAGACCTGAAATCTCTGTAGCAACCATTAAACTCAAGTCCGGGCTCATCATAGGTCAGGTTACATTTAATGCCAATGGAGAGTGGTGGATGAACGATGGGAGGAACCAAAAAGAGTCTGCTAGTATAATTTCTGTTGAGTGGTCATGTGTCAAAAAATATCCAAAAGGCTATTGTGTATTGTCACTTGATGATTACTTTGGAAAAGATTGTGGAAACTGCAAACATTAGACATAATCTGGATGCAAGACCCTTTCTGTAGTGGTGCTTCACCTGCAGTTGCAACAGAGCTAATAGGACCATTTTGCCAGCTAGCATGAGGCAAATTAAAATCCCCAACTATATGTGCTATGCAACCAAGTTTCCGTCAAGTTATATACCTATGTCATGTTGACATGCTGGTATATTATGAAAAAGATGACCCAACTTAAACCTTGAGCGTTTTGGTAATAAACAGAGATACTATTTGCGTTTAGAGAACTAATTAGTTTTTTTGAATAATCTTTGGGACACCTTGATGGTACATAATACGAATATTTCTATCACTATTAGATACTCGCGTTAGATCCTGTTTAATATAGACATGTCTCCCTTTAAGGTTAGATCTGGCCCGAACAACAAGCTGAGCCTCTTCTTGGCTATTGAGAATCACTTTCAGAGCTCTATGGCCATTTTTGTTTGGCTTACCAATCCTAATTGTGTTTTTTACATTCACATTAGCAACATCAATAGAGCCCAAGAGAGAATTCACATCGTCAAGATCCCGTTTGGTATCAGGCAGGTTGTATGTGACAATATTACTTGCTCGTCTCTGGCGATCATGAAGCTTAGCAAAAATTTCATTATGACTAATGTCAGCAGAGACAACCAAACACATGAACTTAAGAGAAGGATTGGTTTAGCCTGGGCCGCATTTGGTAGGCTCGGATACATCTTCAAGTTCAGTATCCAGTTATGCTTAAAGCGCAAGGTTTTTGACCAGTGCGTTCTGCCGATCCTAACGTATGGCGCCGAGACATTGACCCTTACCATGCAATCGGCAAGTAACATCAGAATTGCACAAAGAAAAATGGAAAGATCTGTGCTGGCAATTCCTAATAATGTAATAAGACAACGCACAGGCATTATGGATGCGATGATAAGGATAGATCAATTAAAATGGAACTGGGCGAGTCATGTGGCAGATGAACGATGGATGAAAAGAATTATCGAATGAAGACCCCAAGAAGAAGCGTACCGAAATCGAGGACGTCCTCCAACGAGATGGACCGACGATCTTAAAAGAGTGAAGACCAACGGGATACAAGCAGCCCAAGATCGATTAAATTGGGCAGACTTACGGGAGGCCTATGTTCAGCAGTATGATGAAGAAGCTCATCGAAGAAATTGGTGTAAACCCTTTGATTGAATTCTGGATATGAGGCTATGATAACCATAATTGGTATGATGAAATCGAAATCTAAATAGATTTTGCCTATGATATGCACCGG
Organism: Pissodes strobi; assembly: GCA_016904865.1. NCBI lineage: Eukaryota > Metazoa > Arthropoda > Insecta > Coleoptera > Curculionidae > Pissodes > Pissodes strobi. Next base: position 16,594 of record MU192839.1, on the reverse strand, counting down.
CAGAAGATTGACATTGCAAAAAAAAAAGATTCGGCGCATCCACAAATCTATTTACAAGTTTGTACTAAAACAGAGTTTTATCCACAATACCGACACAGAATATTTGCACTCGACGCGCGTTTCGCTGACCATGTTAGCATCATCAGGAGATGATTAAAACTGAGTTTTAATCATCTCCTGATGATGAAGAATGTATTAGTTTTTCACTTATTGTGATGATCTCATCACGACCCTTCTGGAGTCCGTGTGGAGACGGACCAACTGGGACTTCTCGGTTATCAATGTTGATGGAGAGCAGTTGAGTCATCCACGATTTGCGGACGACATAGTCTTAATTACCGACAAAATAGACGATGCAAGTAATATGCTGGACGAACTTAACAACGTTTCACGTCAGGTGGGATTGGAAATGAACCTGTCTAAAATTAAACACATGGCAAACCTTGTAATAAGCAATTGTATTATGTTGAACGGTACCCCAATAGAACAGGTTTCCTCTTATTAAAATAGAGACAACCAAACACACGAACTTAGCAGGAGAATTGGTTTGACCTGGGCTGCATCTGGAAAACTGAAACACGTCTTTATATCCAACATTCCCGTATGCCTGAAACGCAAGGTTTTTGACCAGTGGTTTTCCCGGTTCTGACCTACGGTGCTGAGACACTCACGCTCACTAAACAATCTCGAAATAAAATCAAAATAGTACAAAGGAAGATGGAGAGAGCGATGTTAGAGGTGCCAACAACATAATAAGGCAACGTTCTGGCGTGATCGACGCCGTGACGAGGATAAACCACTTAAAATGGAACTGGGCCGGTCACATGGCAAGAATGTCCGATGGGCGGTGGACAAAAAAGATTGTTGAATGGAGACCAAGAGAGGAAGCGTACCGAAATTGAGGGCGGCCACCAGTTAGGTGGACGGACGACTTGAAGCGAGTGGAGGCAAATTGGATGCAAGTGGCCCAGGACCGAAGAAATTGGGCAATGTTAGGGAGGCCTACGTCCAACAGTGGACAAGATAATGGCTGGATGATGATGATGATGATCAAGGTTTTTGCAATAATGTAGGACAATTTGAGGTATTGCACCAACAAGTCTATTAACATTAGATCCGGTGGCTAGCTTGTCCAGATGATTCTGGAGCACTAATGAATCATCTTAATAGTAAATGATTGAGCTTTAGGCAATAACCCACGCCATTGGTGGATCATCTAAATATGACCAGATCCCTAGACATTCACGCCCAGATGTCTTCCTCTATAAGGAACAAGCTTTCCATTCATATCAAGGCTACTCCCCTAATCCCATTATAGTTTAGTTTGCACGACAGCAAAAAATGGTTAACCCTGTCAAATGCCTTGAAATAATCTATGCATACTATCCACTTGAAAGCTTTTTCGAGATGTGGAAAAAATTGAATTCCTCTCCTCAAAAATTCCCGAACGTTAAATTTTGTTGGATTAGTTAAAATATATATATAATGGTAGCTTTGACACAGCTTATATCTTGGCTACTAATAATTTTAGTAGCCTAAATCTTAATATGTATACATAAGGTTGTGCTGACTCTATGGCCCGCTTAATTATACGTAAATATATTTCTCCTCCGAAATAAAAATTTCGTTAAATTCCAGATGGCAAGGACGTGTTGGTGGTACTACTTTTCCAAGTTCACGGAGTTCTTCGACACCTTGTTCTTCATTTTGAGGAAGAAAGACAGCCACGTGTCGACCCTCCACGTTATCCATCACGGATGTATGCCGTTCTCCGTTTGGATGGGCATGAAGTTTGCTCCAGGTAAGCAAGATATTAACATTCATCAATTTTAGATACTTGAATGAATCTGGATAGGTACTTCAACAATAGTTTCAACTTCACGCGATTTATTCTAAGAAAATTGCGGTTTTTCTTCTCTGAGTTATTCTCTTTGACGCATGGCGCGTCAACAAATCTTAGCTTATTAATGTCCATCTTACAGAAACCTCTACCAGTGCTTCTAAATTCTTGGATTAGTTTCCCTAAATACAAATTGAATGAGCCTTAATGGCTTAAAGCCTCTACCCACTCATCAGAGCTACCGTTAACATTGGCTAAACAGGATTGGATGGAATACCAGTCGTCATTTTTTAGAATTGCGCAAACGAGCCTAACATCGGTCCTTTCCAGGTTTTTTTGTTATCTGACTGAAAAGGGATTGACTCAACAGACTACTGGAAAATGGACAAGACAACCATGCCCGTAAACTATTACCACCTTGTTGTCATGCTTCTAAGCAACCCTAGGTCATGATTCGCGGACTAAATCATTAACATCTGAATGATAAAAGTATAATTTAAGTGTGCCTTCTGACAAATAAACTGCTAGACCTAGACTATTAATAAATAATGTTGAATGCTAAATGTCATCTATAATTTTATTTGTTTCAGGTGGTCACAGTACTTTCTTCGCGTTGCTGAACACCTTCGTGCACATAATCATGTACTTCTACTACATGGTTTCCGCCATGGGGCCCAAATACCAGAAATACATCTGGTGGAAAAAGTACCTGACCTCCTTCCAGATGCTGCAGTTCGTCGCCATCTTCGCGCATCAGTTCCAGTTGCTGTTCACCGAATGCGATTATCCGAAATCGTTTATGATCTGGATCGCCATCCACGGGCTTATGTTCCTGTTCCTGTTCTCCGATTTCTATAAAGTGAACTATAGCAAAGAACCGAAAAAAGTTAACCAGGGCGCATGTATGGTAAGCAGTTTTATTTACTCTTTGTGTTCTTCAAACTTAATGAGGGTTACCATATGAAATGACTGGTAGGGCTCTCTTTTGTCAGGCTCGAACTATCCATCTCTTGGTAACTTTACCAGAAAAATAATTGTCATAGAAACAATGGTTTCAACAATGTTATCCATGACATTTATCTCCTTGGTAGAGTTACCAAGAGCTGGATATATCAGCCCTCAATCTGACAGTGAACTAATATGAAAAGATTTGTTACAACATTTCTATTAAACATCACTGGATGAAGTTATATAGTTGTATTTTGGTGTGATATTTCCGAAAAAAGCAAAAAAAAAATGTAGCTGCAGATCAAAAGTTTCCAGATTTGGGATTTTGTCAAATTTGCACAGGCGTACCTCGAAAGCAAGTGTATATATTTTAACGCGGTTTACGGCATTCGAAAGCTAAGAGAAAGTGCTCATTTTCTGGTCTCTTGGCCCTGTTCCCGAGATATGGATGATTACAAATTGTTTATGGAACAGGGCACCAAAGGCCGAAAATTTTATTTTTAATGTGAAACTTCTTTAGCGAGGGCAAAGTATTCCAGTATAGCTAGAGGGAATTTTCAGGGCATGTAGCCGGGGCAAAATGAGGATCCTGGACGAAAACGGGCCCGGTACTCTCTCCTCCCCGTCGGCCAGGAGAGGGGGGGAGAGAGAGAAAACAAAAATAATTGACCATATGGGTGAGGGACCGGGGCTCTAATTTAAGAGGGGATTTTGGGAGAAAAAATCGGTTTTTGCCGATATCTCTGCAACGGAGCCTCAAGAGAATATCAGTGGGGGGGGGGGGGGGTAATTATACCCCCCACCTCCCTGGATATCCAAAAATGTTCGACAAAACGGGAAAAAATTTAAAAAAAACGTAAAAAATTTTTAGGAAAGTTAATAAAAAATAAATTGATATAAGAAAAAAATCATAAACAAAAGTTAGAGAAACGCTGTTTTCCGCGAAAAAAAGCGAAGGAGATCAGCTACGAGGTCAGGGATGGCAAAATTGGGAAAATAAATGCTTTATGAAAAAAAAAAACAAAAAAATTTTTAGAAAAATTGAACAAAAAAAAACGTATAAAATGTTCGAGAAGTTTATAAAAATATTATAAAACGAAATAAGAAAAAAAATAATAACAAGGAACAAAAACAAAAGATTGTTGGGCAAGTTAATAAATAAAAGAATTATAAAACCAAATAAGAAAAAAAATGATGATAAAAAAAATAAAAAAATGTTAGGAGAATTAATAAAACGAAATAAAAATAAAATAAAAAAATGTTAGAAAACGCGGTTTTCGACGAAAAAAAATTGAAAAAAGGAAAAAAGAATTAAAAAACGTGCCGAAAACGGGAGCAAAAGTTGAGAAGGGAGTAGATCTTGAGAGAGAAGTGGGCGTGGTTCACATTCTAAATTAGAGGAGGGAACTACTCCCAGGAAAACTTGAGGTTCTGTTACTAGAGATTCAGAGAAATAGGAAACCTAACCTAAAATTCTGTTGTTCTGTTTGTTTGTTTTAACTTTTAAGTAAAGTGAGTTCAAACATTTATTTATATTTAAAATAAATATGGAAAATTTTAATGCAATGCTGTGCATCATTAATGAGAATGTTGAGGAAGCGATGGCAGAATTGGCTATTGGGAGAGATGTTTTGCCTCAAACAAATCCTTTTCAATTATCTAATAGAACATTTGTGCAATTATTCAGGGTAGATAAGGACCTCTGTCATGACCCCTTTTTTAGCTCAACCCACAAGAACCTCTGCTTCTGCTTCTTATTGTTTACTAAAGTGTCTGGATTTAAATTACATGTTTTCACTTTCCAAAAAAAAAAACAAACTAAATTAAAATTTGATTAACTAAACAAAAAATTAGGTTATGTGTGTGAAGTCCGTCAAAATATTCTGCAATTTCGTTGGTTGAACAAACTGGCCCGATGATGCTTCCTCCCTGACACTCACCTGCGTTCGGTGTTTCAAGAATAAGGCGTTTTTTTATTGGGGAGCTTAAATGAGGGAACACTCCCCGGGAGCTCTCAGGGACCGCTCTCTTCTCTTGATTTCAAGAATAGGGGTCCAGTTGTGTGTTTATAAAGGTGAGGCACATAATTTTTTTAAAGGTTTAACCACTAAATTCTTCATAACTTTGGCAAAAATGAAGATATTTGAAAACAATGAGGTTTGAAGTTAAGGGATGCGACTATTGATATCCAGAGTGATGCAAGAACAACCGCAAAATGGGGCATATGGCGGAGAGGCAAAGTGTATCCCTGGCCTAATTTCATCGTTTGTTAAATTATAAAAAATATAATGCTTACTCTTGAATGTCCATTCTTATGCGTGTGTGAATTTCAACGAAATCGGACTATAATTGGCCGGAATATCAAAGAATGAACTAAACATTTTTTTTTTTCCAAAAAATCTAAAGAAAAAAAAAGCCAAAAAATGCACCACATGACTTGACAATTTTTTTTTGAATATCTTAATGTGTCTAGAATATGATTGAGTTATAGAAAATCCTTCAAAAATATTTGGTCTATTTTTTTCACCTCTGTTAATTGAGTGGGGATCATAAACATGCTTTTTAGGCAAGTTTGCCTAAAATTGATATTTTTAATATTTTGTCTGGATATTGGGCATTTCTTTAATGCTCCATCCTCCCCTCTTTAATATTTGAATCGATTGATATATTTTTATAAAATTTGAAGGACTTTAGTAAGGAAACATAAACTTTATTTTGGGACAAAAATGGCAATTAAAAATATTAAGAACCAGATTTTAGAAAACAAAATCTTTTAGAGTAAACTTTTGTGTTCCTACCTAAAGTCAGTTTTACAAAAAAAAAAAAAGATATTTCCGGAAACCGGTCGAAAACCGTATCAGAAATAATTTCCCGCTCCGGTTTTTAGCGAATTTCCGGAAAATTGTGGAATAATTCGCTGCTGGTACTCTTTCTTTTAAAAGCCAATAAAGAAACGTAAATTCTCTAACACTTATAGTTTCGCTACAAATTCATCGTCAATTTCCGGTTCCTGGTTCTTATTTAAAGAAAGAAAAAACGAAAAAAGCAACTCTTCGGTATAAGCGCCTTTGGCAGCGATAAATTCGCCTATTTTTGCCTCGCCCATTATTTTTACCATCAGAATGATACTTGTCATTTTTTTCCTAATTTAGGAAACTTGTACTAACAGCTACATTTTATATTTTTGGATAGACCGCATCAAAATACACGAGTTCCACTTGCTATCATCCAATTACATTTTAATCTAGGCTCGAAAGGGCCTTTTTTTCGTAATTTAATTAGCCCATATCCTGCATGTAAGTGCGTTGTCATCTGTGTTGCTCAATTTTGCTTCCCATTTTAATAAAGCGCGCTTGATGGTGACATCAAATGAATTTATTCATAATATTTCGTAACTTTTCGCCATTGCCTTTTTAGCATTTAAATTTCGCGCAATCGAAATTATTTCCGAATGTGGAGCAATCGAAAATATTAGCATACTCATTCGGTGCTCGCATACACACCCACGCACAACTCACTTTTTTTTGAATGAATATTAATATAATGTTTGATTTCCGATACATTCATAAGTAGATACTATAAGAGAGATAATATTGATTCTACCATTGTATGCTAACCAACTTGCCAAAGTGTGACAATTATTATTAGGCTGATATTATTGTATTATTACCAACTTCACCCAAAGTGTACAGAACGTGCTTCCTTCAAGCATATTTATATGATATCAATATTATCATCATGTAATTCTGCGTCTGATATCAGATCTGAGCTATTTTGGATTATATTTATGGCCTTCCTGATCAATATACCTTTCTCTTAAAACATACTGATGTACCTATATAGGAACTGAGCCTGGTGCCCCATCACTTGAAATTATGGATATTCACTGAGTTTTTGAGAAATTGATTTTCAAACCGGCTTGACATGATGCTGCGTTTATCCTCTTTGCATCGTCCATCAGATGATTATAGCAATGTCGTCTGCGAAGCGCAGCTGGTTCAGCTTCTTGCCATAAATAATGATACCCATTCAACCTTCTGAAACAATAAAAAGTAGGACTGAGTTTTTCGGTGTCCTTGTTATACTTTCGTACATAATTATAATCAATTCAGAGTACCTGAGTCTTACACGTGCATCAGCAATGGCGACTAGTATCATGTTCTAATTGAGAAAAGCTTTTTCTTGGTCGACATGAAGCGGTTGATTATACTTCTTATTAATACGTTTATATTATGTAAGTGCCAGTTCGTACCGTTATATATAGATCGGTTTCAAAACGTCTTCCGCCGTTGTCCGATGCCTAACTCCCATTCATTCCTATTGTTCAATTGTCCTTCTGTTAGATCCTTAGTACTCATTGCCTTGGCTATTTCTTCTTCCATGTTTTTTTGACCTTCCTCGCTTTCTACGATGTGGTGGTATCCACTGCATCACTATTTTTGACAATCTAGTTTCTTCCATCCTCTGAACATGTCCATACCATATTAGTTGTTTTCTCTCAATGTCTGTTGTTAGTGACCCATCAACTACCATTCGTTGTCTGATGTCGTCAGTTCGGATTCTATCCCTTCTGGATATTCCCAATGTTCGTCTAAGCGCATCCATTTCAGTCGTCTCAAGTTTCCTTCGATTTTGTTCTCTAATTCTCCACATCTCTGCTTCATGAATTAAGCTGCTCTTAATAAGCAAATATCGCTGATCCAGATCATTCCATTCAGACATCCTATGGTTCTCCTTCTTTGTGTTATTCTCTTTTTTATTTCTCGATCAACTTTTCCTGTTGTGTCGAAATCTACACCCAGATATGTATGTATATTCCCCGCATGCCGCTATCTCTTCCATGTCTAGTTGGATGTTAGATGATTCTGCTCCTATGGGGAGGTATTTTGATTTCTATGTGTTAATAATCCCCATTTATTGTAGTCTTCCTGCAGTTTTCTAGCCATATATTCTATATCATCCTTATGACTTGCTACGATAACTTGGTCATCAGCAAATTGTAGGGTATATAAGCATGTCTCTCCTAGGTCAATACTTATTCCGTTACAGTTCCTTTTCTATTGGTACTGAGCCTGAGCCACCTATACTTTGGACAATGTGGGTGACACACAGCAGCCCTGACGCAGACCTTTATTTACGAAAAGTTTTTCCGATAGGCTATTACCAATCTTTATTCTTGATGTTGAGCCATCGTACAAGTTTCTAAGGGCTTTTATTAAGGTGTGGCTAAGGTTGGTTTCCTGTAAGCCTTTTCACAGGTTCTTCACAGGAACCGTATCGCAGGTTTTTTGAAGATCTATAAACATCAAGTGGTTAGTGCTTGATCTTTCTTCTGTTGTTAGTTTTAGACAGAATATGTTTTCAGTACACAGTCTTCCAGCTCGAAAGCCAGATTGTTCTCCTTCCTCTTTATCTTTATATTCAAGTTCGATAGGTCTCGGATAATCGTTCCATAATGTCGGCTCAGAGTGCTGGTCACTGATACGCCTCTGTAGTTGGAACAGTCCAATTTATTTCCTTTTTTGTGGATAGAAGATATATATGCCTCTTTCCATTATTTCGGCCCAGGAACGCCATTTAGGTATTGGTTTATATACAAGTTGGTTACTGAAAGAGTTTGACTGACCCACATTTGAGTAGTTTTGCTGGGATGCCAACTCTAATCCAGCCTGTTCTAGGAACGAGTCACTTGTCTTCTCAGGACTTTCATAAACAGGAGACTGATGGGCAGTAATTTTTCAGGCCTGCTTGGTATGTAGTATTTACTTACAGCATTAGTAAGTCCATTTAGGCGCAACCCATGTCCAGGGAGACCGGGCTGTTGATATATGAGTGGTGGCACAATGGGCCCTGACTGATGACCTACGTGCATGGGATCTCCCGCCCGCGCTCCAGTTGAGTCATTCAGGTATTTCGTGATGAGTACTCCAATAACGCATACCCGTTTTCGTCACTTGCTTTAATAGCCCCTGTAACAGTATCGACATCACCTGCAGCATTACATTGTTCTTCATCTTAATATGAAGCATGGTAAATATCATCGTGAGTAATTTCAAAAATATCTTCTCAATCTCGTCAAGATTCTCGGTATAGACGCGGCCTTCTAGTCATCCTCAGATTGCCTTCTGTAAAACAAAGCATTTGGTCTCGATTAGAAATCATGTATCTGAAATCTGGAAATGGTGAGAGGGTGGCCTTGAAATGCCACGGCACTTAGGCCCCAATGAACCCCATGTGCGTTCTCCCTAGGCCAAAAAATCCATCTAGGCCATCGCCCAGCCTAAAGGCGGCGATGTTGCCCGAGGAGATTGTTCTGAGAAAAGCCATGGTTGGTCATCGTTCTCCCAAAATGGATTCCCTTAGTTCCGAGACAGCGCAGCGTCGCAATCGCAGAGCAGATGCTCTATTGATTTGTCCTCCTGTTCACAGCCTCTGCATAGAGGTGTCTCACATAATCTCATTGTGTATAGATGTGTCCTTAGCTGGCAGTGTCCAGTCAGAATCCTCGCCATGAGTCGTAGGATATCCCTTGACATACCCAGGTAGGCCTTTGCTGCAGACTCATTAGGGTATCTTAGTAGCTTCCTGGCCAGTCGACAGGTAGTTGTTTCGTCCCATCGTGCCCTAAAGTCTTCATGGGTGAGCTTTTTTATCATATTTATCAACGTCGCAATAGGTGGGGTTGAAGGGCTGGTTCCCATAATGTTTGAACCGGGTGCCTTTCTAGCCAATTTATTCGCTAATTTGTTACCTTCGCACTTTAACCCTGCACACAGAAATTCTGTTTTTGCGGGCGGCATTCTCCAGTAAATTGTGGCACTCTAGTACTGCCCTGGTTGTAAGTTTATATCTTTTCATTGCCAGTGGTGCTTGTCTGCTGTCCGTCTAGTCCTCAGTATTCCTACGAACAATCTCTTTTGAGGCTATAGCAGCAAGTTCAGGCTGAACTATGCTTGCGTGTCCCTCCATAGACCATTTGAGTTCAATTCGCAAGCTTCGGGAGTAAATTACACAGCCTGCTGCTTCTTGGCTTTTTTGAGCCATCCACAAAAATGTTAACCGCACCTCAGGCCCATTGGGTTTTATTGTACATCATATAGTTTGTCGAAGGCAAACTTGGGAGGTATGCTGTCTGCGCTGGCCTGCAGTAGTGGCAGTCTTCCGACCGCCTCTTTCCACAGGTGGCAACCCAGCATTCTGTTAGGTTGCACACCAACGACTCTAAGCCTTAGCAATGTAGTCAGAGCCACCTCCTTTAGATAAATATCTAGGGGCGGCAAGCACAACATTACTTCTATGCCTCTTGTCGGGGTTGTTCTCATAGATCCCCTTATGCTTAGGCAGGCAGTTCTCTGTACCTGACTGAGCTTAAGCATTGCCGTTTTTTGTTGATTTTTGGGCCACCAAACAACTACGGCTCCATAGGCAATCATGGGTCTTATGATAGCAGTATAGATCCACATTACGACCATGGGTTATGGGTTTCATCCCCCAGGTTTTTCTAACGGGCCTGCGGCACTGTTCATAAGAAATGTATGTCTTCTTTAGTCTTCGTTCTAAATGAAGATTAAAATCATGTAGCCATTTGGGCCAATTTGTTTCGTATATAGGCTCAGCTATTGCACCTGCTTATTTTGCATTGCGCAGTGATTTTCTACTGCAACTGGTAGGATAGGAACTATGTAATCATTGACTTCTTCTAATTTCGCACATATTCTTCTGATTGCATAACATTTATCTACCTTCTTCTAGGATCTTGGCCCATAGATTCGATTCCATTATTCGGTAGTTGTTCAGTACTGTCACACCTTTGACAATTTACATACTTAAGAAACTTTGCCTCCTTTTATAATTTGCTGCAAAGTTGCTGCATCAATAATAAAAAGTTAATCAACAAAAAAAAAATAAATAGTTTTTCTTTCGGTAGCTTGTTTGCATTTGATATTGGTTATACGTGTATTAAGTTTAAAAATTATTTGAACACTTGGACTGGGTATTGTTGAAATGCAGCACACAAAGTAAACGTCTCACGATAGGCATATGTTTTAATATTTCTCAAGTTTATATCATTAAATTCACTCATATTTGCAATTTTCGAATCTCTCTTCCCCAGTTGGAATGCAACTATAACACTTGAGAGGAGTTTCAACCCTAGTAGATGTCTTAACAGGCCAATTGTGTCTGGATGTTTTCAACAGTTCCAGATATTCAACTAATTCCCAACTTCTAAATTCAATAACTAAATCTGTTCCCTTATCAACAATTTTTTGTTAATGACAATTCTTGAGGGATTGCTACTGAAATAATGTGGTAAGTCCAAGAAGAGTAATTTTTGGTATTTTATTTGGATCGGTAATTATAATAGCATTATTGTCAGTGTTATCTCGCACAAGTATTAGCTCCTGTTTTGCGTTCAATATAACTTTCCTATAGTCTTCAAAGAAACCCATTAACATTTTATGCAGTTGATATCGAGCATAAATACTGAAAACGATCTAATATTTAATTGTTATTATTAAATGTTGTGTTTATAAATATGGTCTTATTTTTGTTAATTATTAACGAAATAATTTTTATACTTATACAGTTTTACCGACAACTCGGATCTAAAGGTATGTCTTAAGAATGATTATTGTGCATGACCAAATACAGTGATGCATGCATGACGTATACGAATCCAGTTCTATTTTTGTTAAAACTCTTATGAATCATGAATAAGTATTGGAGTATATTCATGCAGAAATACCTTTAGTACAGTATCTAACAGTTTTGAAGATATAATTAGTAAATATAGATGTTTGTTTGCACGTGGCACGCTGCTGTGAAGCAACAGCTACGGCCTACTCACATGGAGTAACCCAAAAGAAGCTATAGTAGCGTGGATACCAAGAGACTGAGCTACTAGGCTGTGTATTTTAATTAAAGAGAAAGATAATAAGTGCTCGTGGAGCTATGAGGAGCTCCACCGAGATTTGTTAAAGTTCACTGACCAATTAGACCAGATATCAAATTCGTTTTCAGCAATTCATCCGGTAAATTGGAACGCGATGCCTCGAACACAGTGAGTACAGTGAGCACGCAATTTGCCCGCTGCTCAATAAATCGGAGAATAGGTTCGTTAGGCGCCACCAATTTTGTTACAGACCAAAACCGGAAGTCTCCACGATGCCACCTAATCACTAAAAGATTTCAATAGGAGTAAACGGAACAATCTTGACTGCGTTTGAGCCAAATAATGTACGTCACAGAAACGATACTATTCATCTATTGATCAGAAAGGATCATAAATATAGTAAATACAAATTATGCGGTGCACCACCAACCGACAATTGAAGGCAGTCCAAAACCCTAATCTATACCAATAAAATTATGAATATTAAATAAAATAACTAATCAGTGGTAATCCAAAACTCAATGTAGATATAGGTTGTGAATTACAAAGTTCCGGCAGTTCTAGCCGGGTGGGTGAACCCTCCTATCATGAGAGTACACTAACTTCGCACACTATACGACGGCGACCATACTGGCTGCCAAGACTGAAGAAGCAAACCCCAAAAACCTCGCTTAGCGAGTTATTTCCGCGTCTACACCACTAAAATTAACGAAACTAAGTCGAGATGGCTGATGCGGGAATTTATTCAGTGATTATCGGTGCAATCCGATCAGGATGCCTGAGCTCCTCAGATTTAAAACCTTGTAATGCTTACTCCTAAGTAACCGTCCTCTCCCAAAAAACCACAATGGAACCGCGCGCACTCGCAAAGCGATCAGGCGCAGGAGACTTAACATCGCGGCCTTTCACAGCGGACCAATGAAAATGGATTCCTTAAACGACAGAGGTTACGGCGAATGCGCAGGAAAACTCTAAAATCGAATTAAATATTATATATCGAACTGCACCCGGGGACCAGAATCATACCTAGGCTTCCCTACAATTCTCTAACGCAACAGGCTAGACATGGTCTATACCAGCGGTTTCCAAATTTTTTTTGACGACGGATCCCTTTTGAAACACTAAATGTTTTACAGAGCCCCTAAAAGAACAAAACCTGGTTTAATCTTTAATGAAAATCATACAACAATAGATACTTTACATACTTTCATAATATTGTATTGATTCCACTCTAAATTGAAAAAATTGTTTCCATTCTATATATGAAGTTGTTTGTTATTACCGTTTAATGTCAGACTTGATAGAAGAGAGTTGGAAGATGCATGTCAGATTCAGCATCCAGCCTATTGCTGAGAATCCTGTTTGACAGAAATACGTTATTGGGCCCAAGAGAACAATTCGATCCTTTCTGACAAGTTGTGGATATTCATACCAAATCCTCCCACGAATCCTCCACTAAAAACCATCAAGGAACATTGTTTTGAACATCTATTCCATGCTTGAATCTGATGGAATTTGTCAAAAGATCCATAATTTCGTTTTACATATTTTTTGACTTGTGCAAATTTGATACGAAAGGATTCTGAATCCATAAGTTCATTTTCAGTTTTGCATTCTGCTTGATGTGCTTCCTTCTTTTGGTTGATATTATTTCGGCAGATCCCTAGCAGAGGCCTTGCGAAGCCCTAGGGCTCCGCGGAGCACACTTTGAGTACCCCTGGTCTATACTATAGTCACGCAGTGGTGAGCTAAAGGCCACACCAGTTGTTGATTTCTCTCCTCAAAGTGAAAATGTCCGATTCTCTTAGCGACGAAGATGTTTCTCTTTACTATTATATAACCACTGCAGAAGAAGGCGTAGAAGGAGTTTTTGGATCCATCCAATATTGAAAGAAATGCCAACTGCAGATTGCTTGTTGTTGCCAACGAATTGCAGGAAACGGACTAAAAATTTCTTGCGTTTTACAGAATGATAAAGGAGACGCAGCTAACGAGGATGATTACTCTTTTCATAAAATATTTGTAATTATAGAGCACAGGATGCTTTTCAGCTTCAATCACGAATTCTAAGTTGAAAATTTACTGCCTGTTTACTACTCCAAGAGATGGGCTACAGGCGCCCAGTCACCTGGCATCCACGCTACTACAGTTCTTCCTGAGTTGCTCCATGTGAGGCGGCCCTTACAAAAAGTCTATTTTCATACTCTGATATGAAAAAAATCGTTGATAGAAACCCATAGGTATCCAAATAAGATTCTATTCGACCTTTCTGCTGATGTGCCTTTCGGGTTGTGCAAAATATCTAGGGTAGCCAGCCACCAAGTCGTATTTTTTATTAAATATTAACAAACTTTTTAGCAGAATAAATAAACACATGTTTTAAGAAAGAAGATATTTGCAATGGTATGGCCAGTCTATGGAGCTGCTGGAGAGGGCATATCTGCGGTACTTCCCTGAGAAGGAAGGTATATTGTAAGGTTTGACTAGGGAACAACATATAGGCTTAGGGGCATGAGCGAACACTTGCATTTTCTAGGTGACCTAAACAAACAGTATATGAGGGTTATTCACAGGATTTAGAAAATGTAAAAACTCATCAAAAGGATATTAATATAGCCAGAATTAAAGACAATGAATTCTTCTGACAATCCCCGCCAAGAATATGTGTTCTATAATAATTGAACATAAAGATAATTCAACAAATTGTAGCATTAATCCCAACTGCTTCAAGGTTATAAAAATATCCCTGCTACCAACATAAACCCAATAAACAATTTCAGAAAAAGCGATAGCCGTTCAAAACATTTTTTTTTACTTCAGATGACGTTCGTAATATCATTAATCATCTAAAAAATAAAAACAGCCGGGGTAATAACCTGAATACTAAAACAATCAAGGATATCATTGTTATTCTCCTGACCAGGCTCAACAACCTTTGTACTGACGAATTTTCCATCAGCTCTTAAGCATGCAATTGTTGTCTCATTGTATAAGGCGAGATGGAATCCTGAACTGCCCGTGAATTAGGCCTATATCCCGGCTCCCATGCAAACATGCAATCATTTTTCAGGCTGAAGTTAAAGCTATTGATATGACTATACAGGGGCTCATCGATAGAAACTATAAAGGCAAGTCAATCAAAATATTCTCGGACAGTCAAAAGCGGCTTTAAAGCTCTTGAATCTAGCCGTTGTTCATCCAAGGCAGTATGGAACTGCCAGGAACTACTCAACAAATTAGGTAGAGAAAATAAACTTACACTGACCTGGATACCTGGACATACAGGATATGACGGCAACGAAAGAGCTAATGCTCTTGCGTAGCAAGCGGCCGCAACGGCCTTCATAGGACCAGAACCAGTGCTGGAAATAGTTTATAACACAGCTAAAGAAACCCTATCCAGATGGACACAGCAGTAGTTTGTATACAAATGGAGAGAGTTACCGGACCTAACTCATTCAAAGATGTCAGTGAATCTGTCATCAGGAGTGAGAACTTAAGAACTTTTTCAACTTGGCCGACAACAGGTGCAGGCTGTAGTTTGGGTTTGGATTGTCGACCAAGAAGCCACATGAACAAGACAGGGCTTTCCGAAGAAACGGAATGCCGCTTGTGCTTGGAGGACGAAGAAACAATGGAGCATGTTTTATGTTACTGTCCAGCAATGGAAAGAACCAGACAAACGGTGTTTGGAAATTCTCAAATTACACTTGCAGATTTGAAAACTATCCATCCCAGAAAGCTATTCGATCATGATCATATGAAAAGGATCGAGCCTCTGGCCTAGTGGAAGCCACATATGTGAGCCAGAATAGACCAAGGGTCGCAGTGGAGGACCCAATTTGGGCCTACTCACGTGTACAAATACAATAGAATCCCTGCTCTCTATTGTACCATTCTATCCTGTTACATAAACTAGATAAATTGGGCTGCAGTGGTGACCTATTACTGTTCTTCGAATCCTATTTGAGTGATCGAGCGCAATATGTGGAGACGCGAGGTCACAGGTCTTATGAATTCGTCGCTACAAGTAGTGCCCCTCAGGGCATCAATCTTGCCCCATTGATTTTCTCAATTTTTATTAATGATATAAGTAGTGATATTTCTAGCAATGTTTTGTTATTTGCGGATGATCTAAAGATATTTCGAGTGACTGGGGATCGAAATGATTGCAGTGTTCTGCAGGCGGACGTGAAATCCATAAGCAGTTGGGTTGCAAAGATTATCTGAATGTTAGCAAATGTTTTACTATGATTTACTTTGGTAGGATGGGCTGTGTTCGCTTTGATTATAGACTGAGCAATGTGGTAATTGAAGGACCTTGGGATTATATTTGATCCAAAACTATCATTTGCAGCTCATGCTGAAGGGGTTTCCAGAGAGGCAATGAGAGCGCTTTTTTACGGTAGCGGCGCACACACTAAAGGGAGATCCAGATGTCCTCGGAGTGAGTTCCACAGTGATGCAGTGCCCCAGACAAAGGAGTTCTTGTAAAGCGATGTTCTAGGTGTTTCCAGTTGTACGACGAACTGGTGCGCTCTTGCCGTCTGTCGTGACTGTCTGACAGGCGTTGCTAGGGGTGGGATGAGGCGTGCAAAATCCTGGAAACATCTGCCGTGAAAGTATCTGTAAAACAGGGACATTTCGGACACATGTCTGCGGTGTTTCAGACTATCCAGATTCCGGGTCAACTCCGGGTCGCCGACAAGACGCACAGCTCTCTTCTGAATGGAATCCTGCAGCTTTAGGGTTTGCTTTGGTGCTGCACCCCAGATGTGTGAGCAATATTCTAAGCACGGTCTTATTTGCGCTTTGTAGAGCAAGAGCAAAATATTGCTGTTGACCGAGACACCCAGCAGTCGAATCGACGAGGATGGAATGGTCGATCCTGTCATAATGATGTCAGGGCCCGC